>CAKNXH010053694.1:8061-53830 GCA_932178445.1 Andricus quercusramuli | reverse complement strand
ATTTGGAATAGAACCGAAGGGCCTATGACAAAGCCACAGAACGCGTCCTCTCGTTGCTGATAGAGGGTCCCTGTACCAAGGGTTCTTCTGAACATAGCTACAATAATTAATGAGCAGTCACAGACAATTTTCCAGGGATGATACCGAAGGTAAGGTGTCTTCAACGGTGACTCTGGGATACCGGGCGACCTTTCAGAGTACCAGCCTTATCCTTGCAAGCGGGGCTCTATAAGGATGGATGAACCCTTTTCCTAGCTGCTCGTGGGAACAACAATAAAAACCACCAAACACCAAAATGTTGTATATGCGGTTCAAAACTATCGAACGCGCAGAGCACTCGACAACGGGTCGGCAAACAATGCCGATTATCCTAGAGTTCGGGGTGCTGAAAATAATTTAGATGGAAACACGACGAAGAACCGACGAAACGCCCACATTGAGTGGATGCATCAACTTAAGAATGACGTGCTACATTGCTACGATGCCAGCATTATCCCCGTTCATGGAGGCTTCATGGCACGTATGCACACTCTGTGGTGCCAAAAACATCCAGAGCTTTAACACGTTTCGAATCAGTCTTTGCGAAATCAAGCCGACAACCTCCGGAAAAATGGATATGTACGCGGTGTGCTCCCTCAACCGCTGCTTGATCAAGCTGCAGACGAATATAAAGAAGCGACATTGAGACCAACCGCAGAAAGCAGTCACCTTCTGAAAGATAATCGGAATTTCAGTACAAGGAGGAACATAAACATGCAAGTTCCTCTTAAGCCCCAAGATCTGGCTGAAATGTATGCCTTCCTTCGTGGCGATATCTCGCAAGAGTCTGAACTCTGTCAAATCAATTTCTCAGTTTATGGTGCTGCGAGAGCCTTGGCTGACTCAAATCGAAGGCTAAAACCGACGATGGATCAAAAGCCCTAAAGACGCTTGCATCAACAGAACAAGGAAATTGGATGGGCAAGGCAGAATGCGTCCGTGTTCAATGTATGATTGAATACATAATATCTGGTGGACCGTTCACGGAAAGGGTTCGAAAGTTCACCCAAGAACTAAGGATCTTCAATCACACACTAAACAAGTCAAAGCTGCTGACAATCAAGCAGCATATTGTTGACAAAATACGGCTGTTATCTGACGCAAGGAGGAGGATACAGAAGAGGGAGAGATGGATCAGGGAGAATCAACAGTTTCTCGCTGTCCCATCGCGCCTTTTCAGCAATCTCCCTGTTTCTGTAAAAAATCCACCCAAGTCCAAGGAGGTTGAGATTTTTCGAAAAGAGGTGTACAAGATCCCGAAAACAATAGAGTTGAAAGAAAATACTGACAATATCGTCCGCTTCAAGGAGTTTTACGACAACCTCATAAAATCTGAGGAATGTCCATCAGTCACTGCCGAAGAGGTGAAAAAAGCACTTAAAGGCACGAAGAATTTTAGCGTTGCTGGACCAGATTGTATCAAGATCTTTTGGTGCAAGAAGTTTACTTTTATATACCAACATTTGGCCCGCATATTCGCCTCATATTTGAAGTCGGAAACGCCTATTCCGCAGTGGCTGGAGTTAGGACGCACTATACTCCTGCCAAAAAAAGGCAACTTGTCCAACCCAGAGAATTACAGGCCAATAACTTGTTTGAACACACTGTATAAGATCGTTACAGCCGTCCTATACAACAAAATTGTTCGACGAATTGAGCCTGTGTGGCGAGAAATGTACGAACAACAAGGCTCGAAAAAAGTTGTAGCAGGCTGTCGAGAGGAACTGCTAATTGACAAGTGTGTCTGTAAAGACGCTGCAGCCCATCAGCGCGTCCTGTCAATGGCCTGGATTGGCTACCGGAAAGCTTTCGATTCAACCGCTCATAGACTTGTCATCTGTCTGTTGGAAAGCTTGAAGGTATATCAGCACATAGTGAGATGCTTAGAGAGATTGATGCCTCTTTAGAAAACTAGATTTACTATCACATCTAGAAATCATCGTCTGACAACGAACAACGTCATCTCCCAGAGGGGCGTCTTTCAAGGTGATACTATGAGCCCTTTGCTTCTTTGCATCAGACTTCTGCCTTTATCTCTCGCACTACGAAATTCTCCTGGATACCTGTATGGCGATACTAATCAACGCGAGCATAAGGTCACTCATGGATTTTATATGGATGACCTGAAGATCTATGCCGCTCGTAAAAGAAAACTTCAATTTGCTATAAATATCGTCAAGAACTACCCAGGAGAGATTGAAATAAAATTTGATTTGGACAAGTGTGCCAAAATTCATCTGAAGAAAGGAAAGATTACTGGCGTTCCCAAGGACCCTGAACTTGTGCATATAAGTGTTATAAGACATCTTAACACTGGAAAGACCTCTAGAAAAACAGTCCTTGTCGAAGGAGCAAACTTTCGCTTTTCTCAAATCATCAGGACTTAATTTAGGTACAGAGGGTTTTGTTTTCGCATGCCAGGACCGCGTCATTTACACCTTAGCTAACCGTGACCGCATTTTATGTCAAGAAGTTCCCAGTGATAGGTGCAGAGCGTGTCATGCACACGCTGAGTACCTACAACACATACTATCGGGGTGTCCGACCCACGCAGGAACGACGTATATCTATAGACGTAATGCGGCCCTATGAGTACTTTATTACCATCTTTATCGCTCTTACGGTGTTGCTCGTGACCCTGACCTGTAGAACGCTGAAAGAGATTTAGAGTTAATTGTCCGAAACGAGAAGTGCCGAATTTTCTGGAACTACGATTTTCGGGCAGCAGTCTCCATTGTGCACTGGAGGCCTGAAATTGTTCCCCAAGACTTCGAGGAACGAACTATATTCGTGATCGAATTCTCGGCCCCGTCCGAATACAACATCACTGCAAAGGAGAAAGAAAAAGAGGAGAGGTCTCAAGACCTTAAGAGAGAGCTGCAACGACTGTACCCAAAATATTCGGTGCGAGTAATTGAAGGGCCGAAAAACTATAGGGGGTAAGTGCCATTTCCGAAATTTTACAGGGCGACGAAAAAACGTTCGCATGCATAGCAGCATGGCGCCCGAGCGAAAAGGTTACATAGCACGACTGCAGGTTCTGTGGTGCGAGAAACACCCAGAGCTCTCGCACATTTCGCATCAACGTCTGCGAAACCATGCCGAACAATTCCGAAAAAGGGGCTATGTGAGCGGAGCGCCTACTCTACCGCAGCCAGAACAAGCCGGCAATAGAGAAAGAGAGGCGACACTGAAACCAATCCTGAACAGGCATCCAATAGATGGAGAATGATGCTTTAGGACTTGGAGAAACATCAATATTCAGGTTTCTTCCAAGCCCGGAGATCTGACTGAACTGGATGATGTGCTTCGTGGAGATTTTCCCGAAGAATCAGACCTGTGGACTATCAGTTGTGGTGTGAAAGATGCAGCGAGAACTTTGGCAGATGCAAAGCGTAAAATAAAACCAACGGTTGATCATAAGACCAAAAGACGAATACCTCAACTCAGCATAAAGATAGGCTGGGCAAGACAGTACGCGTCCCGTATTCAGTGTGTGATTGACTACATAACATCTAGCAGGACTTTCACTGCCAAGGTTCGAAAGGTCGCGCGAAGACTGCGGATCGATTATCACACAATCAACAAGTCAAAGCTACTTGCCATCAGGCAGCATATTGTTGACAGAATGAGAGTACTATCTAACGCTAGGAGAAGTCTAGAGCGAATGGAGAGGTGAGTCAGAGAAAATCAACAGTTTTGTCTGACCCATATCGGCGCTTGCAAGACCCACCAGTTACTGTCCACCAGTTACTGTATCCACCCAAACCAGAGGAGGTCGAAGCATTTTGGAGAGAAATCTACGAGGTCCAACATCCACTTCAACAAGACACAAAGAACATAAATAGCTTCAAGGAGTTCTGCAATACCTTCATAACAGCTAAAAAGGAATGCCCACGTATCACTACCGAGGAGGTTAAAAAACGTATCAAGAGGCATAAAGAACTATTCGGCTCCGGGTCCAGATGGTATCAAAGACCTTCTGGTGGAAGAAGTTCCCTTCAGCCCACAAGCATCTGGCCCGAATTTTCACCTTATATCTAAAGTAGGAAGAGCCTATTCCGGAGTGGTTGTTGGAAGCGCGCACAGTGCTTCTGCCGAAGGCAGGCAACTTAGCTGTCCCTAAGAATTACAGGCCAATAACTTGTCTGAACACACTGTATAAGATCTTCACAGCTATCCTGAATGATAGGATTCTTCGGACAATTGGACCTGTATGGCGAGAGATGTATGAACAACGCGGCTCAAAGAAAGGCGTAGCAGGATGTCGGGAGAACCTGCTCATCGATAGATGTGTTTGTAATGACCCAGCATCCTATCAGCGATTCCTATCGATGGCCTGGATTGATTACCGGAAAGCTTTTGATTCAACCTCCCATAGACTAATCATCTATCTGTTGGCACACATCGTGAGGTGCATAAAGAGATTAATGCCGCTTTGGAAAACCAGATTTACTATCCCATCTGGAAAACATCGTCTGCTCACTAATAGTTTCACCTTTCAGAAAGGTGTGTTTCAGGGCGACACCATGAGCGCTCTTCTCTTTTGCCTCACATTATTGCCACTGTCTCTCGCACTTCGCTACTCCGGAGGGTACCTCTGTGGCAAACCTGGAGATCAAAAGCATTAGGTCACTCATGTATTTTACGTGGACGATCTCAAGATCTATGCTAGAAATCAAGAGAAACTACATCTAGCTCTAAAAATTGTCAAAGGGTACACTCAAGAGATTGGAATGGAATTCGGGTTAGACAAATGCGCCAAGGTTAATTTGAAGAAAGGAAAACTTAATGGCGTCCCCGGACACCTTGATATTGTCGACAAAAGCGCTATACGACACCTTACCGGTGGAGAGACCTATACATACCTGGGCGTACCACAGAGCCGCATACAGGCCGTGATATCTATAAAGGATACTCTCCGAAGCAGATACAAACGTCTCACCCGGCAGATTTGGTCCTCCGTACTGTCGGCTAAAAACAATTTATCTGCAACGAACATGTTTGCCGTCCCGGTAGTACTCTATTCATTTGAAGTGGTTCCATGGACGAAGGACGAGCTTAGATCCCTTGATATCGGGACGCAAAAGGTTTTGCAGATGAACAAAAGTATGCACCTCAAGTCTTCTATTCCGCGACTTTACATCTCACGCCGCCTAGGTGGTCACGGAATACTGAATCTTGAATGTCATCACAATATGATTATTCTGGGTACAGCACATATAGTTGCAAATGGGCAAGAACCTCTTCTTAAAATGGTCAGGAAACACGAAGAAGTAGGCCAAGGGGCGTTTCTGTACAAAGCAGCGGAGGGGGCTGCTGAAACACTCGGCCTTGACTTCAATATCAGGGGTGAGCAAAATGCATCAAATCTTATTCATCTTGGATACTCACTCCTGAAGGCCCGGATTAAGAAAGCACACGAGAAACACTTCCGCGAAGTGCTCCTCGACAAGAGGATGCACGGCTTCTTCCACAGAAATGTGAAGAATCATTCGATGTCGTTTGAGCTAACGTATGCTTTCCTTACATTATCCGGAATAAAGTCGGGTACGGAGAGTTTCATTTTGATATGTCAAGACGGTGAAATTTCCACTCTGGCATACCGTCGCCACATTTTGAGCCAAGATATTCCCGATGATAGCTGCAGAGCATGTCATGCACACCCCGAGCATCTAGGACACTTAACATCTAGTTGTCCAACTCATGCGGGAACTTCCTAGATCCAAAGGCACAATGCGGCACTAAGAGTGCTTTATTACCATCTCTGTCACTCTTATGGAATTAGCCCAAATACCGCTCCACTAAACGCTCCAAGGGAAATAGAGTCAATTGTCTAAAATGAGAAGTGACACATATACTGGAAAGTCATATTCTCGACAATTGTTTCTGTTGCGCACTTGAGGCGTGACATAGTTCTCCTTGACTTCGAGAAACGAACCATGTTCGTTATTGAATTTCCGGCACCAGCTAACAGAAACGTCACAGCCAAGGAGAAAGAAAAGAAAGAGAGGTATAAAGATCTTATAAGGGAGTTGCGACGGTTACACCCTGAGTATTCTGTTAAGCTAATCGTCTTAATTATCGGCGCTCTTGGAGGTGCCAAAGTTTCGCTGGTTGAAAGCCTGAAAAGCATCCCTGTGTGTCAACAAAATGCTAAGATACTTGCGGGGAGAATGCAGAAGGCGGTCGTCCTTGGGTCGCTGCGTGTCCTCAGGGTGCACGAGAATTTTGCCGGATCATCGTATTGAATTCGTCACAGACTGTAACCACCTATTTTACGGTCGTGAAACGAGGTGAAAGCTGAAATTTAACCGCGATTTCGCTTGGAGCAGGTGCAATTTTTCACATTAGCACCCGCTCCCGGCGAAATCCTGCGTTTATCATTATAAAAAAAATTTAACTATATATAATTTATAAATTGTAGTGTAATCGATTCCAGGTATATATTATACTATGCAATCCAACGCAAAAGATGTTCACTCACGGTAAACCTCAAGCAACTTCAACCTAAACTTCTTACTCAATGCCAGTTCTTAGCAGGCTTCAATTATCTGATGTTGCCCGAACTTTTTAAGTAAGCAATTTGAAAAATCGATCGAACTCTTTTTTTGAAAACTGAACCTTCGATTTTCGAGGATTTTTTTTTCTAATGAAAAATATGAATTATGTGAACTTTTTCCTGAATGAAATATCTAGTAAAAGAGTTTCTACAGAATTTTCTATAAAACAAAAATTGTTTCTTCCATACCCAGCTGAAAATTCCTGTGCAGGAACCTGTCAGGTTCCTTTGGAGGTTCGTGCACGGTTCCTGTACAGGAACGTACGCAGTTTCCTGGAACATCGGTTCCTGCCGCGGATCCTGCGAGGGAACTTGCGCATGTTGCTGTACAGGAACCTGGATATTCAAACACCTGTAAAGGTTCCTGTATTATCGTGGATGTCGCTGCAAGAAATTCCCTAGGGAGGATCTTGTACAGGTTCCTGTGCAAGTGGGTTCACTGGTTAATAGCCTGAAAAGCATCCCTGTGTGTCAACAAAATTCTGGGACACTTGCGGGGAGATTTCGCTGGGAGGCGGTGCAATTTTTCAGATGTATGTATGTATATATATATATATAATCGGCGAAATCCCAAAGTTGTTTTTATAAGAAAATGTTATATATATATATATATATATATATCCGACCGAGTCCGACCTCTGGACCATCAATTGCTAAGTTTATGGTGCTGCGAGAACTCTGGCTGATTCAAATCGAAGGCTAAAAGCGACGATGGATCAAAAGACCAAAAGACGCTTGCATCAACTGAACAAGAAAACTGGATGGGCAAGGCAGAATGCATCATGTTTTCAATGTGTGATTGATTACATAACATCTGGTAGACCGTTTACGGAAAGGGTTCGAAAGTTCGCCCAATAACTAAGGATCAGGGAAAATCAACAGTCTCTCGCTAACCCATCGCGCCTCTTCAGCGATCTCCCAGCTTCTGTAAAAAAATCCATCCAAGCCCAAGGAGGTAGAGACTTTTTGGAGAGAGGTATACAAAATCTCGAAAACACTAGAGTTGAAAGAAGATACTGACAATATCATCCGCTTCAAGGAGTCTTGCGACAACCTTATGAAATCTGAGGAGGGATTTCCATCAGTCACTGCACTTAGAGCCACCAAGAACTTTTCCGCTGCTGGACCAGATTGTATCAAGAACTTCTGGTGTAAGAAGTTTACTTTTACACACCAACATTTGGCCCGCATATTCACCTCATATTTAAAGTCGGAGACGCCCATTCCGTAGTGGATAGTATCAGGACGCACTATACTCCTGCCGAAAAAAGGCAACTTGTCCAACCCAGAGAATTACAGGCCAATAACTTGTATGAACACACTGTGTGAGATCTTTACAGCTGTCCTAAACAACAGAATTATTCGAGGAATTAAGCCTGTATGGCGAGAGATGTACGAACCACGTGGCTCGAAAAAAGGTGTAGCAGGCTGTCGAGAGAACCTGCTAATTGACAGGTGTGCCTGTAAAGACGTTGCAGCCCATCAGCGCGTCCTTTCAATGGCCTGGATTGACTACCGGAAAGCTTTCGATTCAACCTCTCATAGACTTATCATCCGTCTGTCGGAAAGCTTGAAGGTACATCCACACATAGTGAGATGCATAGAGAGATTGATGCCTCTTTGGGAAACTAGATTTACTATCTCATCTAGAAATTATTGTCTGATAAAGAACAACCTCACCTTCCAGAGGGGCGTCTTTCACGGTAATTCCATGAGCCCTTTGATTTTTTGCATCACACTTCTGCCTCTATCTCTCGCACTACGAAATTCTCCTGGATACCTCTCTGGCGACACTAATCAGCGCGAGCATAAGGTCACTCATGTATTTTATATGGATGACCTGAAGATCTATGCCTCTGGTAAATGCAAACTTCAATCTGCTATAAATATCGTCAAGAACTACACAGGAGAGATTGAGATGGACTTTGGTTTGGACAAGTGTGCCAAAATTCGTTTGAAGAAAGGAAAGATTACTGGCGTTCCCAACGACCCTGAGCTTGTGGATATAAGTGTTATTAGACATCTTAAACCTGGAGAACCCTATACATACCTGGCCGTGCCTTAAAGGCGCATTCAGGACGTAACATCAGTGAAGGAGTCTCTCCGAAGCAGATACAAGCATCTTCTTTGACAGATTTGGTCTTCTAATATGTCGGCGTTGAACAAGTTATCTGCGACTAGCATGCTTGCCGTCCCGGTTCTACTCTACTCGTTTGGGGTAGTTTAATGGACGAAGAACGAGCTCAAGGCCCCTGATGTCACCACACGTAAGATCATGCATATGCATAGAAGCTTGCATGTCAATTCGTCTTCTGAATCTCCAGTGTCTTCCAAACCGAATTGTTCTAAGTACAGCTTACATCGTTGCTAATGGCAGAGATCCGCTCCTAGAAATTGTCAGGAATCACGAGATGATTGGCGAAGGAGCATTCCTTCACAAAGCCGCGGAGCAAGCGGATGAGACCCTTGGCATGAATTTTAACATCAGAAGTGAGGAAAGTGCAGTTTTCCATCTAGATGCTTTACCTCTAAAAGCCGATGTAAAGAAAGCAGAGGTTGGAAAATGTCATCAAGAGCTACTTGACAAGCATATGTACCTAGATACAGTACCTAGAACACACACTATCTAGGTGTCCGAACCACGCAGGAACGACGTACATCTATAGACACAATGCGGCCCTAAGAGTAATTCATTACCATCTTTGTCGCTCTTGAGGTGTTGGTCGCGACCCTGCCCTACCGAACGCTCCAAGGGATATAGAGTCAATTGTCCGAAACGAGAAGTGCCAATTTTCTGGAACTACGATTTTCGGGCAGCAGTCTCCGTTGCTCACTCGAGATCTGACATTGTTCTCCAAGATTTCGAGAAAGGAACAATATTCGTGATCGAATTCTCGGCTCCGTCCGAATACAACATCACTGCAAAGGAGAAAGAAAAGGAGGAGAGGTATCAAGACCTTAACAGAACGCTGCAACGACTGTATCCAAAGTATTCGGTGCGAGAAATCGTCGTTGTGATTGGTGCTCTCAGAAGTGCGAAACTATCACTGGTATACCCAGTGCCATACCCGCGTGCCAAAAATTTGCCCAGGAACTTTTCTTGAATGAATACAAAGAAAAAAATACATCGTAAAGTCACCCTAACGACATGGACATAGGATGTCTTAAAGTCATCGTAAAGATTTCGTAACGATCTCGTAAAGACGTCGTCAAATTTCGTACCCACTGGAAGAATTAAATCCTGCAAATAACTGGCGTTGAGTCAGAAGTTTGAAGTCGAAATTGGTTGAGGCTCACCGTGCACTGAGATAGGTCCAAAATTCTTATTTTTCAAATGTTCATCTGTTGCAGAAGTATATTGTACCAGAAGCTAAAAAAATGAAGCTACTCACACAAAATCAGAAGGCAAATCTGACCACTTTTAGTGGTTGTAAATGGCCGTTCTGTTATATCTTGTCAAATGCGTCTGTACTGATTGGCGTTCATGCCATGACCGTTTAAAGACAAGTAAAAGGTTGACATATTTTTCTAATAAATTTTCTTTTTGCAAAAGAAGATCATTTTCAGACCCTTCAGAAGTTTTTTTATATCTTTAAAGCTATAGCAAATGGTTTTTAAAATAACTGTGCATGCCAACTAGGTAAGGTCTATTTAGTTTTTCCTTCCTTTTACTCAAAAGTGATGATTTTTGTAATAAAAGATCATTTTCAATCCCTTTTGAATTTTTCTGAAAGATTTAAAACATAAGAAAATGCACTTCAAAATAATTCAGAATAACAACTTCGTAAAGCTCATTTCGTTTTTACTCTGGCCTGCATCGCAAATATATTTTTTGAATGTTTGCAAATCTTGAAAGTATAGCTCATAGGGAGCACTAGCTTTTATCATTTTGTAAGAATTTCCAATTTTTAATCCTAGCGCAGAAAAAGTTTTCTGTTTCTCCTCAAAAATTGCAATATTAGATTCTCCATAGTTAATTGTCATTCTTAGTGCTGTGTTTGATTCGCATAAAAAGATACGATATTCTTACTACTGCTTAGTTTGAAATTCAGCAATATGCAATAAGGTCAGTTAGTTTATTTTGATGAAACACAAGTTGACGCCATAGCAGTCAGACAATGAATGATGCCTTTGGGGCGGAGGCCTTGCCGGGTCGGTCCCACGATAAAAGAGTACAGTCTACTGCCCTTATCAGTTTAAAGGGAGGGAGTGATATCTATCTATTCTTAGCCTACGAAAAAACTCTGTTTTAGAAGAGTGCGTTTATAAAACTTGAATATTTTTATCTATGTACAGTGATTGGAATATCTACCACACTGTGAAATTTTCGTCGACCGTTGTTATCAATAATGAAGTCAATTCATCTAAGAATAAATTATTTTGGTCATACGGTCCAGTAAAAATAATAGTGGATTCAGTTGTCATGAATCAATCTTTATTCGTCAATTTGATGAAACCAACGTACGTTTCGACCTTGTTGCAGGCCTTCTTCAAGGTAATACATAACCTAAATTAACATAATATATGTGGATGCAATAAACTAAAAACATTTATTATGAAACCAATTTTAAACAAAAAAGATTTCAAATTTACCTGTAGTAAATCATCCAAGACATTTCAATTTTTGGTTATTTTCGCAAGAGAAACAACATGTTTTTGGTGTGAACCAAATTTAGTTGTTTATTTATTGTTTAAAACTTTAAAATTTATAAACAATATAATTTAAATAGTGTCCTTCAAAACATTTAAAAATCGAAACCTCAATTTTTCGAGGCTCCAATATAGTAGTTTTACTACATTTTGGTTCAATCGAACGAAAACAGTGTTTTGATTTGAAAGGACAAACATGGACTAACATAATACATTATGGATGAAGTCATATTTTCATGAGTAATTAAGAAAGGCGGATATTAAGATAGAGAGCCAAATTAAAAGTGCGCCAAAGTAAATCGGATTTAAAAATTTATATTACATTTTTATTTTTTTAAATTTGTATCTAAATTGGTTATAAAATGGTTTGATAAATTTTATTTATATTTAACATTTCAGTTTTTAAATTGATTGAATTTTTAATAAATTTATTTATAAAAATGGACTCTAGAATTCTTCGTTTGTCTTTATTATTTTCACGTGCTAAAATTTTTATATTTTTAATCTCAAAATCAAAATAGTGATTGAATTGCCATGCACGATTTGACAAACCAGTGCTTTGATTGCCTAATTCACAATCTCTCATCATCAACAATCAACTCACAATCAACTCATCATGTATTGTATATATGATAAATTGTAAATGTCGCAATAAAATTTATATTGGTGAGACTGGCAGGAGACTAAAAACTCGCATTTATGAACATAAACGAGATTGTGAATTAGGCAATCAAAGCACTGGTTTGTCAAAACATGCATGGCAATTCAATCACTATTTTGATTTTGAGATTAAAAATATAAAAATTTTAGCTCGTGAAAATAATGAAGACAAACGAAGAATTCTAGAGTCCATTTTTATAAATAAATTTATTAAAAATTGAATCAATTTAAAAACTGAAATGTTAAATATAAATAAAATTTATGAAACCATTCTATAACCAATTTACATACAAATTTAAAAAAATAAAAATGTAATATAAATTTTTAAATCCAATTTACTTTGGCGCACTTTTAATTTGGTCTCTATCTTAATATCCGCCTTTCTTAATTATTCATGAAAATATGACTTCATCCATAATGTATTATGTTAGTCCATGTTTGTCCTTTCAAATCAAAACACTGTTTTCGTTCAATTGAACCGAAATGTATTAAATTACTATATTGGAGCGTCGAAAAATTGAGGTTTCAATTTTTAAATGTTTTAAAGGAAACTATTTAAATTATATTGTTTATAAATTTTAATGTTTTAAACAATAAATAAACAACTAAATTTGGTTCACTCCAAAAACGTGTTGTTTCTCTTATGAAAATAACCAAAAATTGAAATGTCTTGGATGATTTACTACAGGTAAATTTAAAATATTTTTTGTTTAAAGTTGGTTTCATTATAAATGTTTTTAGTTTATTGCATCCACATATATTATGTTAATTTAGGTTATGTATTACCTTGAAGAAGGCCTGCAACAAGGTCGAAACGTACGTTGGTTTCATCAAATTGACGAATAAAGATTGATTCATGGCAACTGAATCCACTATTATTTTTACTGGACCGTATGACCAAAATAATTTATTCTTAGATGAATTGACTTCATTAGAATATTTTTACTTATTCTTTTCAGCTTTACACCTCCCCTGTTAGAGTGAATTTCTCCTGAAATTCTTTGTATTTTTATAGATTATTTCCTTCTAAACTTGCTAGCTTTATTATCTAACTTACTCTCTAAATCTATAGTAGGCACGCTTTCTTATGCGTAGGTGACAGCTTGTGGTATTATTTCGTTTTTTTTTATCTTATTGGTGGTACAACAAAAATTAAAGCAGAGGGTTGGAAGACATTTTTGAATAATTTCGCCAATATCTCATTTATAAAGTGACAAGTCTTAAATAAGGTTAAACGGAGTGCCTAAGTGAGCTGTTATATCCGTTGCCTTTTTTGACAAAAAATGAGTTCGTAGAATAATCTGTATTTCATCAAAAACAGTTTCTGAAATATATAATGAACTGATGAAGCTACTGGTAGTAGGGCTTACACCTATGAGCGTGTACACTGCAATGCTGATATTGTACAAAATTTCATAATCAGAAGAACAGACGCGTTTGCATATAGTGTAGTCTCCAAGCCATTCACTGTCTAATTTTGTTTGCTTTTCTATCTGTTTGGAATGTGTGGAAATATAAAAATATAACAACACTGGAATGTATTTATTCGCATTCAGTTTCTGTATGTGAGTGTGTCTGTGAACTTGTCCGAACATCTTCGTTGACAAGTCAGTGTGCAAATTACCGAGCGCCGCGCAGGTCATGTTGGGCTCATGAACCTAAGTACAAAACGTTATTCATTAAAAATGTCATATGTGTGAAACTTTTGTGAACTTAAGTGCAACTCGTTAAAGAATAACAATAAAGTGATCTTTATATTTCTTACTGCCAAAAATATAACTATTTTCTTTGCAGTTTTTCCCTCTCGAATCCGTGCATTCATAGTGATTAATAACTTGATTTTTATAGACAATTATTGGCTACAAACGATAAAATTTTGCATCCTTCGAGCCGGATACGGGAATGTAAGGAAAAATTAACTCAAATAGTGAAAAAATTGGCTTTAAAATCGGATTAGAACAGTTTGCGAGGACAAACTGTCAAGAAAACCAGTATGGCGTCGACAGTCGTTACATTTGAATTTCAAGTGCGGTGTTCGCTCAATTGATTCGGACCTGGAATATTGGTGTGGAAAATTGTTCTCGCAATTTTTTGGCCTTCTTTTTTGGATATAGTGTCTTACACTTACTAAGAAAATTTCGAACAGTGCAATGATCGAAAGATTAAGTGGAGAAAGATATTCGGAGTGAGACATATTACATGTTTGACCATGAAATATAATTGCATCTCTCTTCACCGCTTGCTGTTTATACTGCAAAAAAGTTGGCTCAAATATCAATTCTGCCGACAATAAGTATGCTCGAACCGATGTTTATGCAGGCGTTAGTATTATTACATTTAACGTCTTACACTCCACCTGTAAGACCGGGGGAGGAGTTGAGAAAGAATTAAGGGACCTTTCGTTAGCAGATCCTTATCCATTTAGCTCAGAAAGTATAGACATTATTTGAGGAGCAGATTTATTTGGATCCTGCCTCTTACCAGGACTTAGACCAGGTGCGTTAGGTTCTCTGACAGCTCAAGATACCCTTTTCGGATGGATCCTTTCAGGGCACGTCCATAAATCAACTACCGGAGGAACCTACAACCAGATCACTTTTGACATCTGATGAGATAAATTGTAAGCAGTATTTCTTATCGACTCATCAACGTTTGCCATCGGGAAGGTATATGGTACGTTTGTCTTTTAGAAACGGTCCTCCAATAGATATTGGTTATTCTTTGAATAGAGCTAAATTAGTCTTAAAAAGGATACATGCTCGTTTGCTCAAGGATTCCTCTTTGTACTCTGAATATGATGAATTTATAACAGAATATGAACCGTTAGGTCATATGGAACGCGTTCAGGAGCTTTCTGATATATATGCTTCTCAAACAATTCATTTACCTCATCACCCTATTGTTAAGGATAGTAGTTCTACTACTCGTCCAAGAGTAGTATTCAATACTTCGAGTCTAACTTCCAATAACACGTCTTTAAATTCGCATCTTAGTAGGACCTAAAGTTCTCACAGATCTAGTTTCCATTATATTACGCTGGCGTTGTCATCGCTTTGTCTTCGTGGCCAACGTGGAAAAAATGTTTAGACGGATCTTGGTCGACCCTCGTGATAGGAAATATCAACGTATAGTTTGGTATTCTACTAAACAACAGCTTGAGGCTTGGGATTTAAACACGGTCATATACGGCACAGCTTGTGCTCCTTACATCGCTAATCGAGCCATCAAACAGTTAGCAACTGATGAGGGTTCCAGTTTTCCTGCAGCCAAATTAGTTGTTGAGAATAATGTTTATGTAGATGATGTACTTTTTGGGGCTGATGAAATGGACGAAGCTCGAGAATTAAGAACACAAGTTACTGAACTGTTCAAGCAGGGGTGTTTCCATCTAAGGAAATGGGCAAGTAATAATGAGTTACTATTATCAGACTGTCCAACAGTAACTCATGAAAGAGCATTTGATTTTCATATACATGAGGAGATTGAATTAAAAGTCCTAGGTTTGCAATAGGATCCTACATCTGATGTTTCCCAATTCAAAGTAAAGTCTCGACCTATGGAATCTCCGACTAAGCGCCTAATTCCTTCTGTTATAGCAAAGTTATATGATCCTCTCGGCTCAATATCTCCGGCAATAATAGTCGCTAAGCGCCTAATGCAACAGCTATGGTTTCAAAAACTTCAGTGGGATGAACCGTTACCCACAGACTCAGAGGACTATTGGTCCAAATATTATAAGAGTCTTACAGAACTGAGAGCTATTCAGATACCGCGATGGACTGGTCAAAGCGCTGATATTTTAGGTTTCGAACTGCATGGCTTTTCTGATGCTTCGAGCAGAGCCTTTGCAGCAGCCGTGTACCTCCGCATTATTCAGGAGGACGGAACTGCACAAATTACCTTATTGACTGCCAAATCTAGGGTGGCTCCTATTCTCTTGGTAACCATACCTAGACTCGAAATATGCGGAGCTCAATTATTAGCTAGGAGTTTGAATTTTATTATTACAACGATGGGTCTTGAGAATATCCCACTTTATTGCCACACAGATGCTTCAGTGGTTTTAGCTTGGCTTACCAAGCACCCATCTATCTGGCGTACTTTTGTATCCAATCTAGTAGCTCACATTCATGAGCTCATACCAAATGCCAAGTGGACACATCTACCCTCCAAGGACAATCCCGCTGATTGTGCTTCCAGGGGTCTTTTTCCAGAAGAGTTAAAGGATCATCCTTTATAGTGGCATGGCCCACGCTGGCTAGGCAAACATTCTACAAGTTGGCCAGAATCACGGCCTGATTTGTCTCCGGATGTTGACCTTCAGTGGAGTAAAATATCTACTTACCATGCAATAAAGCAATCTAAACGACCCTTCGATTTAGCTGATAAGTTATCGTCTTGGCCAAAATTGCTGAGAGTGACTGCTTATTGTAATCGATTTGTCACGGCCTTCCTAATCAAGGTTGGTAGGATACCAAAGTCTGCATTCCAGAATGAAACTTTATCTCTTACGCTAGATGAGATTCAGCAGGCTTCTTCATACTGGGACCGGCGAGTTCAGAAAGAAGTCTTCGAACCTGAGCTGCTCGCTCTACAATGCGACGATCAAATAAAATTGAGTTCGTCACTAAACACATTGCACCCGTTTCTAGATACGCCTGGTGTAATGCGTTTGGGAGGACGTTTAGATAATGCGCCAATAAATTACAATGAGAAGCATCCTATTATTTACCGCTTCATCGAATAAGTGAACTCATTGCTCAACATGCTCACTCTAGGTCACTCCATGGCGGTACACAGCTTACCTTACGTACGCTACGCCACGAATATTGGGTTTTAGGAACTCGTTCGCTCGTCAAAAAATTGATTCACGCCTGTGTTCCATGCGTGCGTCAGCGAGCTACTGTTTCACAACAGCTCTTGGGTAGCCTTCCGAACTTTCGGACTACTCCGAGTCGCCCCTTCACGCATACTGGGGTCGACTACGCAGGTCCTTTCAACGTACCCGTATCTCCAGGTGGAGGGCAAAAAAGCTACAAGGCCCAGATAACAATCGTGCGACGCACAATACTCGCATGCGTGCGAGGCACGCTGTGCGAGTCATAACGCACGCATGCGGCCATCACCTGTCGCCATGCTGTGATGGGTAGGTAGAGTGCGTGCGTAATGCGTCTCATATCGCCATCACGACGCACTTCACGTATGACTGCGCATGAAAGCCTATCTGCGACGCATGCGTGCGTTCATCCTGTAGATAATAAATAACTCCATAATAGAGGTCTAATTAGATCCTAGATATTTTTATTTATTTAAAAACTTAATTTTATACTTTATTGTACTTCTTTTTTAAATACTTCAATACATCCTCAATTATATAATGATGTTAATACTTTCAAGTTGAGATAAGAAGTTTAAAAAGCGCGCTCAGTTGTTGAAAATTATCTTTGCGAAATGATGATGGCCGTCGCGCGCCCAAACGCACCCTCTATCGTCTCCCCGCTCTGTCTTCCGCAGTCTCCCGCCATCAGCCCGAGTTTTCTGAAGTTTTATAGCCGTTTTAGTTATCAGCGCAATTTTCCGCGTTTTCCTCCTTTATTCGTTGCATATAATTTTCGAGTGAAGTGTTTTTAGCAGGCGTTCATGCTTATATTGGATACGCGAGTATCGATCAATTGCAGGGTAAGTATAAGTGTTTACAAACATAACCTTATTTTTTGTCATATTTTTGTGCCATTATAATCGTGCATTAATGTTATTTATAACTATTTACAGATTTTAATGTTAAAAAACTGAAGGGTCCAGAAAACGAAGAAAACCTCTTTGAACAGGATAGTTCCTTCGGAGATGACGAATCCTGAACAGCTTCAAGGGATTTTTAAGGATTTAAAATATTTCAGGAGATTTTAAAAGATTCTGAAAATTTATTTATTTCAATAGTTTGAAGGGATTTCTAAAAGTTTGTGAAATGTCATGGTATTTTAGAAGATTCCAAGGCAGTTTCAATAGATTTAAATAATTTCAAGGATTTTCAAGTGTTTTAGTAATTTTAAGGTATTTTAATATTTTAATGAATAGTAATATTTTAATGAATCTTAGTATTTTAATGTATTTCAAAGAATTTATTTACAAGAAGTGAAGGATTCTACTGGTTTCAAAGATTTTAAGAGATTTTCAAATATTTTTTGCAATTCATTTGGAATTCTTTCGAATTCTTTTAAATTCACTCAATTCAATCGATTTTTAGAAAGTTTTTGTTTAATTCATCCTGAGGTCTTCTAAACTAACCTTCAATTCGTAGGCATTTCATCAAATTCTTTTGAGTGCCCTTTCAATTTTCCTAAACTCATTTTAAACTTACCGAATTGAATGAATTTTTCCTTATTTTTTAATTTTTTCTTAATTCACTTGTTTGCTTTTTAAATATAGCTTGACTTTTCCATGAATTTTATCCAATTCTTCTCATTTTCCTCAAATTGCTCAAAATTCACTAAAATTTCACGGAAATAAATGGATTTGTTCGATTTTCAAAAATGTTTCCAATTAATTCGAATTCTTTTGAATTCTTTAATAGTCATTAGTCACTTTTTTTGTTAGAAATTAGTAGAGTTTTAGAAATTTGAAGAGATTTGAAATTTTCTTTATAATTTACAATGAATTCTCAATAAGTAGTTCTTTTAAATTCTTTCTTTCTTTTAAATTCTTTGGAACTCTTTTGTTGTTTTTCAAAAATCAGCATTCATTCTTCTGAATTTACTCAATTCTATTTAATTCAGTGGATTCTTTTCAAAATTTTCAAATGTTTTCATTTAACTGATCCTAAAGTCCTCTAACCTCACCTTGAATTCTTAGGAATTTCATCAAATTCTTTTGAATTGCCTTGAATTTTTCTGAGCTCATTTCAAAGTTACTGAATTCAGTGAAGTTTTTTCGTACTTTGAAATTTTTTTTGATTCATTTAAAAATTTTCAAAAGTCACCTTGAATTTCTTAGAATTTCATCGAATTCTTCTCTTTTCCCTTAAACTCCTCTAAATTCATTGCAATTTTACGGAAATCAATCGAATTTTTTTTATTTTCAAATTTTTTCCAATCCATTTGAATTGTTTTGAACTTCTACGAATTTATCCTGCATTTGTTACCCTTTGAGCACGAAAAAAGAACCCTATGAGCGTGAGAAAAAGTAGCCTTTGGTCCCTATATTTTATTCCATAGGGAGTGTGAGGCCGTCTGTATAAAAAATTCACGTACTTATGATATAAAAAGTTTGTATTTTATATTTTGTTTTCTATGTCTATACTTCGAGAGATAAACGCATGTATATGGAAATTAATATATAAGTCACGGTTGATCGCGTTGATATGTTTTATGGAATATGAAATATTTTTCAGTTTTAATATTTATTTATAATAGTTTAAAATACACCGAATCCATTTCAAATCATGCAGGCTGGCGGGTGACATATTCAGGATTAGCTTGCCTCTGAAACATATTGACACGAATAAATTGAATTGAAGATATTAAACATAGTGTACGTGGAAAATAAGAATATATGTATTTTGATAAATTAACATAGCGACATTTTCACATTTTTGACGAATATTTTTAAATTTTAAGGGTACTATGAGTTTTTTGAAAATTTTATGTTAAAACCGTGCCATTTTTGCAAATTGTAAAATATAAAGGTTTTACTTGTTCAAGTTTAGCCAGTTTCTTGCACTTTTTCAAAATCTACAAAAAAAAGTAGAAAATGGTAAAGTTGTCTTGAATTAAAAGAAAAAGAAACATTTTTCTCGAAAACCCCAAATTTTTTGCCTAGAATTTTTAGGAATAATAGATTATACTAATATAGCCTGCCAGCTATACATTTTCCGTCCGATATTTTTTTGTTTTTCGGTAGAATAAATTTATTATAAAAGGAAATTCAAAATAATTTTTTTCTTCTGGAAAACAAAAAAATATCAAATGGAAAATGGATGGTAAGTAAACTATATGAGTAGCTATTATTTCTAGAAAATCCAGGCAAAAAGGGTGTTTTTTTGAGAAAAACTGTTTTTTTTTCAAAAATTCAAAATAAATTCACCATTTTTTATTATTTTTAAAAATTTTTGTGGATTTCTGAAAAGATCAAAAACTGCAGGATATAAACTGAAACAATAAGAAAAAACTTTTTATCTAATAAATTGCAAAAATAGCACGGGTTTTACAGTAAAATATTATTATATTCGTAAAGAATGTAAAAATATCGCCATTATAATTTAAAAAAACGACGTGTCTTCTTATTTTCCACGTAAGAAACAAATTTCACATAAAAGTCAATCCTGAATATGTCACCCGCCAGCCTTCATGATTTGAAATTCGGTCATTATATGTATTATTACAGGCTGTTCCGCTATTTATACGTCTAAGTGTTATGACTTGCTCATTATAAAAATAAAATGTTTTTCTGTGAAAATGTTCCTCTTCTCATTTAATAACAATATTTAAAACAATCTATTTCAAAATCCTGCATGACTTTGGGAGCTCGCATATCACCGTCATGCGTGCGACGTTTACACGTGCGAGCGATATGCGTCGCAATTGAGGACGCATATGTCTGCTCGGGCGATGGCGCCGCGTGCGGGACAATCCGCACGCGTGCGAGTCAATACGCCATCATTGTGCGCGCACATTGTTATCTGGGAGGTTACGTCGCCTTATTCGTTTGCTGCGTAACTCGAGCCATACATTTTGAGCTTGTCTCAGATTATACTTCTGATGCCTTTTTAGCCATTTACATCGCTTCACAAATCGCCGCGGATTACCAGCTTACATTTATAGCAACAATGGTACCACATTTCAGGGAGCTGAAAAAGAGCTACGTAATTGTCTTTTGAACTTGCGTACTGATAGGGATTTGCAGAATCAGCTTGCTTCTTAAGCTACTGCTTGGCACTTCATTCCGCCTACTGCACCTCATTTCGGTGGTCTGTGGGAGGCTGGGGTCAAAAGCTTCAAGCATCACTTTCACCGAATAATGGGGTCTAGAACTCTCAGTTTCGAAGAATTCTATACAACTCTTACGAGAATTAAGGCAGCTCTTAATTCACGCCCAATAGGGCCGTATCAGATGATACTAAGGATGTCACGTATTTAACACCAGGACATTTTTTTATTGGGGTACCACTATCGGGTCCCCCTGAACAATCGGTTGAATTTCTACCAGAAAATCGACTATCTCGTTGGCACGTCGTTCAACATATAGTGGAGATTTTTTGGCGACGCTGCGCTGTGGAATATTTTCATTCTTTACAGCGCCGATACAAGTGGGCACGTGAACAATCTAACCACAAAATCGGTGACTTAATGTTATTGCGTAATGATGGTCTCCCTCCAACAAAATGGTCGCTTGGTCGCGTAATCAAATGCTATCCAGGTAAGGATGGCTTAGTTCGCTCGGTTCGTATTAAAACGGCCACTTCGGAATTCGACCGATTGATTGTTAAGCTTTGCTTGTTGCCTGTTTCAACCAAAGCCTCTACTGAATTGTGCAATTTGTACAAAACTGAGAAAAAATCTCAAGTAGCATAGCGTTCGTCTTACCAAGGCACTTGCTTATAACTTAGGGTTAATTCTTAGCCATACTTGTATTTCATACCAATTTATTTAGTATTAAGAGAGTTTTCTATTGTTACTCGCATTTAAAATTATTTTTCATAGCGGGCGGCAAAAATGAATTTCAGCTGCGACATAAGGTCAATTATATTCTTATTTCAAGACTATTTGTCATGATCGGCGGTAGCCCAATCAACAACAAGAGTTAATTATTTCATACTGTGATTCACCAACCTCAATAATTAAATCTTTCTTGTACCTTCTCGTGATGCACATGCACACGAAGGGGGCGTCATGTTTGGAGTGTGTGGAAATATGAAAATGTAAGAACACTGGAATGTATTTATTCGCATTCAGTTTGTGTATGTGAGTGTGTGTGTGTGAACTTCTCCGACCATCTTCGTTGACAAGTCACTGTGCAGATTACCGAGCACCGCGCAGATCATGATGGGCTCATGAACCTAAGTACAAAACGTTATTAATTAAAAATCTCATATGTGTGAAACTTTTGTGAACTTAAGTGCAACTCGTTAAAGAATAACAATAAAGAGATCTTTATATTTCTTAATGCCAAAAATATAACTATTTTCTTTACCGTTTTTCCCTCTCGAATCCGTGCATGCATAGTGATTAATAACATGATTTTTATAGACAATTATTAACTACAAATGATAACACTATCATTTTGCAAAAATACTACATTTTCTGGTTCGGAAAGAGGATTACAAATGTTTATTTCCGCATACTGCTGCCTTTTTGATCGTTCTTGTATTTTTTGAATGACAGTTCTTCCTTTTTCTAAATATTCCCCATCTCCCTTCCGCCAAATGTCTAACAATTCTTGATGGGTTAACAACGTGGTTGTTGCTAAGGCTGAAGGTAAATTGGCTTTTCTTCCAAATGTCATTTCAAACGGCGTTGAACCTGTACTCTCGTGGACTGCGGTATTAAATGCTAAGCATATTACGTTCAAGTTTTGGTCCCATTCCGTCTCATTTATCGAAGGGTGTTTTTGTTTATTAAATTGGGAGTTAAGGGTTTCAAAAGGAATTTTATTGAACTTTGTGCGGATAGGTACTTAGGATTCAATCGTGTTTCTTGATTGGCGAATTTTACTTCTTTCAGCTAACCAAACTTCCGATTTTATTGCCATTTGTTGTGCTTCTCTAATATCTCCAGGATTTTCACTTGAAACTCAAGCTGAAGGTTCTTCTCTTACATTCATTATGTATTTATTAAGAACTTTTTGCTCTTAATTTTTCATGCAGATTTCTCGTTCGTGTGTTAAATGATTTTTCGATTGTACAGCATATAAAAGTTCGTGCATTCTTTGGTTAAATCTTGCATTGAAATTCTGCGTACTTTCTCCAGCTTCTTGGATTACGTGTGAGGGTTTGGTGCGATGAGTTTCTAGTGATCCAGTAGTTTTAAAGTTAGTTCTAAGAGCTTTGAAAAGATCATTATAATCTTGAATTAATAAGAAACGAATAGATTTTTCCGCGTCTCATTCGATTTTTTCTGCAATGATCCAGTCTAATAAAACTTCTGAATTTGTGCACTGCGATTTAATTCTTTTCACAAGAGTGATTGAGGGTTCGCCCCCCATACCGTCTTGTTCATTGCATTTTTCAATCAATTTAACCGCGTCTCTCGCAGGGATATATTCTCTTGTGGTGGATATTCTTTCTTCTGACCTGTGTGAGAGACTGTCTTTTGTAAGGATGGCTTCATTTCGGGTTGCTACTCTTTCGTTGAGACAACCTTTGTAGAAGCCTAAGGTCGATTTGTTCTCTCTTTACAACTGTGCTGATTGTACAAATAACGCGTCATCGTCACCTACTCTAGATTCTTCATCGTTCTCCCTTCCGCTTTCGTCCGAATTAACTAACTCCAATTTTTTTGCTATAGACCGAATTTCTTCATCACGAGTATTTATTGCGAGTTTCATGTTAGACATCCGATATGATAATTTTTGTAGCATGACAATTATATCAGCATTAGTATCGCGCTGCGTTATCTAATCTCTATATCGTTCGGTACAATGATATATCCGCGTACGCGTGTAGTCCGTGGCGAAGTCAGCCCTCTAGCCAGTGACTATTTTCTAATCTAAATTCACTATTTGAAACGAACGTGCTGCAACTTTGGCCAAATATTGTGAATAAATCGCTGAACGTTTTTTAACGAAAGGTCTAGTCTTCCGCAGTCGTCTCGCCTTTTAGTGTAATTGTTTAAGAAAATGAATCACTGTGAGGCTACACTTTAAAAAATAATATTAAATTTATTATACCCATGTGTATTAAAATTAATAAATCAATCATATGAAATCGCCATTAAGAGCGTGTATATTAAATTTCATATACATTCATGTTAATCACTTACAAGAAAAATCATATAATTCCATTTTATACAAATTCAAAATAAGTTCAACATAAATTTTCGACTCTAAACAGACCTAACCTACAATCAACTGTACTAGCAGTAAATTTCTACTATTTAGAGTGGATTTTGGAAAAAGTTCCACCCGTACGTGGCACTTTCATTATAAATAACAATTCAGTCGACGACCTCTAGATTATTAATTTAATTGCGAATATTTGACAAGATTCAAAGAAATCAAAGCACTTTGAGTTTTCATGCACACTGCTATACCGACCTGTATATTAAATCCACTACACCCATGTATGTTACATTTCAGTAGCGGTAGTGCATATTTGCTTCACACAGATGTATATTACATCTCGTGCAGATTTTTCAAACAGTGTACTTAATTCAGCCCAGTACTTGTTTTCCTGATTATGATTCCGCAGAAAGGTTCTTATTGATACTTTATGAGAATGACGTATCACTCAAAAGTATCCTGGCATGGATCGCCAATTTATTTGATGATCTAAATGAAAAGCCACTTTAACTTGATTTGTTATGACGCAGATTCGTAGATCTGGTCAGTTAGTTTATTTTGATGAAACGCAAGTTGACGCCGCGCCATATCAATTAGACAAGGAATGATGCCTTTGGGGTCGAGACCCTGCCGGGTCGGTCCCACGATAAAAGAGTACAGTCTACTGCCCTTATCAGTTTAAAGGGAGGCAGTGATATCTATTTATGATTAGCCTGCGAAACTACTCTGTTTTAGAACACGGCGTGTATAAAGCTAGGATAGTCTTACTTATTCTTTCTAGCTTTACAAATTCGATGAGAGAATCTGTCCGATTTCGATACGTCATGCAATTTTAATATGCATAAAATGCTCTGGAACATGTCAGAGTAAATTGGGTTCTCCTTTCTGCAAAGACTTCTTCTTCAATTTTTGATTAATATTAATATAGTGCAATGCCGGTATCTGCAAAATAATGTAACATCCAAAATTTTAATTTTCAATACATTCACAAAGAAAAATTCCTAATGATCCTTTAAGTTTGTTTTTCCAAAATTATATCAATATTATAATGACTTTCCGAACAGTAGGAAACGCAACGTGTAAGAAACATATACACGGAAAAAAAAGTGCTGGAAATTTTCATTGAACGAGTCTGTGACTTTAGGATGGGTCTAAAAGTATTTGGAAATTTTAAAACATCGTATTGGAAAATCATGCAAATAGTGCTTTAAGAAATGAAAGACTTCTCAAATTGCATCCAGCATAGTCAGTGAAGCACTCCTAGACTCCATCAACAAAATATCACAGAAAAATTTGTGAGCCGTTCAACACTCCAATATTAAATTCTCAAAGACAGTCAAGGAAGGGTTTGTAGACTGTCAAGCTAGTCTTTTATGCTAATAAAAAATAAAAAATTATTTTTTAAATTTATAATATTATTATGTTCAACTTATATATTTATTTAAATATTATTATAACACACACAAGTATTGCTTATATCAATCGCTCACTTTTTACGCTCTAAAAAATCGGACGCACGCTGCGGGGATTCCAACTACCTATCCTAGACACGAGACTAACGCAACTCATTCCTAACCGCGCAAGCCCCTCGGCTAATCGATCGGGCTGAAAACACAGTAAAAAATCTTGGCGTTCTGCTACAGCTGAAAACTGCGTGGCCGCGTAAAAAGAATTTTAGTGAGGACTGCGAATTAGAGAACTTGCTGCAAGACTAACTTTGCATAACAAATTAAACAAATTGTTTAAACAATTTTTTTTTAATGGAAAAATATAATTTTCCACGGAAAATTATTTTTTGACCAAGAGATGATTTGACGTAAAAAAATAAGCTTTTTCTTCATTTAAACTAAAATTGTTTAATTAATTTTTTCAAATTTGTGAGATATAACATAAAAACTAATTGCACTGTTCGATTCTATGGAAAAAAAATGAAATCCATGTAATGGACATTTTTTTCAGAAAATTTCATGTGTAGTATAAACAAATATTTACATAGTATATACTACGGCAAATGATAAAATTTCTGTTAAAAAATTAAATTGAGTTATTCTTATTTTTTAAATTAAAGAATTTGATTCCAGATTGAAGAAATTGATAACAAGTCAACAAAAAATCAAACTTTTTGTCCCTTGTGCACTTTTTGTGAGACGCACTGTTTATAAGTTGCAGCGTTATAAAAAATTTATTTCAATAAAACTGATATATTTACCAAATCATATCAATAAATTATTGATAAAAAAATTTTTAAACTCAGGAAAAAAGTCACTTGCGTTTACACTCTTAAAAGCTGAAAGAAATATTGAGATAGATTCGAAAATACTTTTTATAGATTGTTATTAAAAAATGGTTATTGTAAATGGAATTTTTTATGAGAAATGAGAATTTCAACAACAATATACGAAAATTATTTTAGATTCTATATCAGAATAATAAATTTTGTTAAATAAATAAGGAAATTGTTTAAATAATGGTTGTGTATCTTTTTGAAAAAAATAACCCAGATATTTCGATTCTACTAAGCATTTTTTTCTAAAAGAAAGAAGTTTCAAGAAGTATTAGTGATGACTCGATTAACTTCTAAGCAACTTTTTATTATTCATTAAAATTATAAATAAGAAGATGGCTAATATGTAAATGTTTTTGTAATGAAAAACAAATACATTTTATTCTATTATCAGACACATTCTTATATTTTATTTCAATATTTTTATAAAAATTTTATATACAGAAATACGAACTTGAAAATAAAATCTGCTTACATCCAGTTTCTTGCAATGTAATAATAGCCATCTTCTAATTTATTTCGTATAGAAATAAGTGTATTATACGTAATATCGCGAATATTGAGAAAGACGTAGGAAGACTTAATACCACTGAAAATTGTGAAGCCTGTAAATGTTCATTTAAGAAACAATCGTACAACTTTGTTGAATGAATTTGATATCTAGCAGAATGAGGTAGCAAGTGAATAAAATTTTTCAGCTGATCTAAATCTTGGAGATTTAAATCCTTTATGCAACCAGTTGTAAAATTTTTTCTACAATTAATATCTTAATATCTTCGTGTGTTTTACAATTACTTTTTGTTGTAGATAATTTATTTGCACATTTATTCATTTTAAATAAGCAAGCCAATGGTAACCAATTTAGTTGTCGACTTGACGCACGCGCAGTGAATAAAGATGCGAGTTTCGGAAGCACGGAATCATCATCCAGTGTCTACTTCACTCATACCAATGTGAATTTGTCTCTGAGCCCCACTGAGCGCGCCTCTGAAAATTCTCGCAGACAGTCATGGACTGTTTTTCTGACTTGTATTCGAGTTCGTAGTTTTTGAATCACGCACTTATTCAATTCAAGTCTTCGCAAACATGAAGTTATTTTATAGCCACTTCATAACTGTATACATTTTTTTTCGTAAACTGTCTTATAAGAATTACAAGCCGGTTGTTTCTTGACTGCGCTTGAAAACTTCCATGACTTTTCTTTATTTTTCCATGAAAATCTATGACCACTTTATAGAAAGTATACGAGACTTCATAAAAATGATGGCCCGTCCTGAACAAGGGCGCCAACCCCGGGGGGCAGGGCGGGCGGCCGCCCGCCCCGTTACCCGGGGGGGGGGGGGTCATGGCGATAATGTACTAGTTTCAAATAGAAACAAATATTGTGTAAAAAAAGTGGAATAAATGAGAAAAACACGTATGGGAAGAAAGTAAAATAATACAGAACGTTTGAAAATACAAATTACGCATGAATAAAAGTTTATATTTGTGAACAGGCCGGTTTACGAATATTACTGAAAATATTAAGTAATACGAATTACGCAAAGTATGTCAAAAAAAATTGCAATCATATATATTGTGTACACTCTTGTATATTATGCAGTTTAATGTCCAATAATGTTTTATTAACCTTTTGGTATAGAAAAAAGTGATACCACCGAATAAGTGTCAACTGGCATTTTCGTCTAGAAATTTTTAAAAATTGATGTATTCTTTTTTCAGATTTTAATTAGGCAAACAATTATGTTTATATTGAAGAAGAAATTTCGATGGATGAAGGCAAAATGAGTCAAAAACTCATATGTTTATTAAAGTGTGTTTATTAAAGTAATGCGAATTATATTTTTAAATCAATTTCTCCACCCCTTATGATATTAGGTAATATTAAAAATAATACATAAAATCGATTTGCTAATTCTTTAAAAAAATTGAAAGTTGTGAATCAATTTGGAAAACGAAAATGATTCGATTTCATATTATTTAATTTCAATCGGACTGTAGTAATGTTTTTGAAATTGCATAATTGTTATGATGCATAGTCGTTTCTTTTTGTAAGCTAGTCTTGATTCCATCTGTACAAAACATCTCTATCCCCATTTTTTTCGAATGCTTGCTGAACAGATTCTAGAATAAATTAAATTAATCTGCATTAAAATAGAACAAAATACTTTAATATACTGTTTAAGAGCAAGAATGATGAAGGAGTTACGCCCGTCCTGTTTGGAAAAGGATTGGTGCCACTGGTCCTGAAGTCTAGCACTAATCTACAAAATGTTCCAAGACTTATTTTTTCCGTGTGCAATTAACTCCCGATAAAAGAACGCTCAAGTTACAAATTTCTAGAACTGTTAGCCTCCGCAGTTTCGCGGTGAGAGAAGGGCCTGGAGGAGCCCGCAGGATCGAGAAACGGTTGCTCAACCAACCAGCAGTATAGCGACAAAAGGGCAGTGAAAGGTAACTCACGCGCGACTGCCCGGGTGAAAAAGTTATATATAGTTTACATATAGTGGATAGTGAAAAATACCAGTGTTTTGTTAACTACCTATATTGTAACGTAACTGGTCCAAAGTTGCGAAACTACGTCTCGACAATCCTGAAATCTTAAATAAGGACGCGCCAGCTGTTTGTGTCTCGACACACACAACGATGAACTCCATAGTTAATTACACCTGAAAATCCTAAAAAGAAAATAGCTAGCAAATCTCAAGGTCATAGGTCGTGTAAGAGCGCAACGGAAAGAATTGAGACCAAATTCAACTGCGAAACAATTTGAAACATTTATTCTAACAGCGAAGGCCGGAAATGAGGTTGAAATTACATTAAACAAAGTTATTTAAATAATCGGAACTTGGTCAGCATCCAGAAGACCACATTATTTTAGTTTATAGTGAATCGAGTTAAACTAGTTTGAGAATATGAATAACGCACCTGAAGTTAATAAGCATCGAATCTATACATTTTATTGCAGATTAAACGAAGGAATTTAACGGTAAAATCCCGAATAAGACTAGCGTTTGGCAGACACGCTACCCGGCATTATAATCGTGTCAAACGTCATTTTTGTAGAGCAAAAATCACTGAATTCACGATTTCAGACGAAGCAAAAAAAAAGGTTAAGAACATCGCGTGAGCACTCCCGGGAAATAATATCTCTCACAATCGGAACAAGAATAATGAAAATGGCGTAGCGTGGCAAAGCGACTTAGTCGAATTGATACTCTCAATTATTAGGCTTTGCTACGCTTGCCAGAACAAATAAAAGCTTTACCTCGGCCATTGTAAACGAAAGGTTCCAAAATGATAATTTAAATTCCAGAATCAGTCACTACGGCTTCACAAAAATGATTGGCTTCTAGCCTGACGAAGAAAATGGCTTCCTGCCAGTATTACGTCCAGAAAGAGAGTGAAGAGCTCCGCAAGGGCGGAAACTCATATGCATGATGGCGGAAGTACAAGTACGCCATCATGAAAGCTTGGCTTGTGGATCGAACCAATCATGGCCATCGCTCGAATTATATAACTAGTGACATAGTCCTGTCACCATTCAACGCAATGTCTGACTTTAAGTGCACCCTGCACTTACACTTTCATATGTCCGTTACGAGTCCACGGAATGTCTGAGCATTCACTAAGGTGCCATCAAAAATCACTCGTGACATTAGGCGATCTTGTCACTAGGAAGTTAGTCTTCCAGGCTCTCGAGTAAATAATTATGACTTCTGCCAGACGCGCGGGGTTCCGCGCGCCTCTGCTCCTGACTGGGACAACCGATTCGTAACTGGAGAGGTTACAGGCTCGGACGTCTGGCGAGAGTACTGTTGTATTTCGAATTATTAAATACACATCCTTCCTTCCTTCTTCCTCAATTATTCGGCATATGACAGCCTTCTTTAGTCGGGGTGGCTCGAGGTTTACATGTACAAAGTGTATTCTAAAAGAAATTAATTGGAAAGCCTTGCTTCACCACTCTCGGAACTCTCTTTGTACTTTGCAGTTAGTCAAAATTGATAACTACAGATGAGTGAAAGAATAAACAAAAATGATGTTACGATAATCCATCACCAAAAGAAAAAACAGATATGGATAATATGCAACAACCCATAGAAAATGAAAATGAAAACGCAATGTATTCGGGAGCGGACGAGGCGAAAGGTCGAGCTTCATGCGGGAAATAAACAGATGAAAATCGAAGTACCTTATCTTGCCTAGCCGCCCATCTAAGACTGAAAGTACTCAGCTTAATCTAACGGGGACGGAGTTTATTTGACAACTCAAATTTAATTATGACCCTTTATTCAACGAGAGGAAGACACAAAATTATGACGCGGAGAATTGGGAACGGTGACTCGGTAGTGCTGGAAAGCCTATTCCGGGTCCGCAAGATCCAGATCCCGACGAAGCCATCTCCCATTCTTACGGCAGGCCTGGTGTATCCCTTCCAACTGCTCATGCAGCCCTTCTTCATCAGAGCTAGCTGTTTTCGGTAATTTCTGTAAAGAGGAGGTTAAACCACGGCGCATTAAATCGCATGTCATCAAGGAGTATACAAGTTACGTCCGGCTCCAAAAAACTTTATTCCGTTCGCAACATCTATGAATTTCTACAGGATCCCTGTAAAGCCAACTAGCCATCTAGCGAAACAGGACCCATATCACCGAGTGTGGAAGACATTACCGCGCCAGTCACTATCGACGAACGAAATTACGACAAGTCCACAACCCGTGCGCTAACTTGACTTTGATACTAGATGCCACTCTTTGAGTTTTGTACGACGTCCGACGAATCCGAGGTATTTTCAAAATAGGGTTTGAGCAGTCCAATATGCTCCTTTCCTACAAACCTACCGCTGTCGTTGACTAACCGAAAAACAACTGGCGATAAGCGCTTTGCTATTTTGAACGGAACTTCAAACTTTTCTGAAAGTTTGGCCGCGATATTTTCTCCGTTGTTGGAAAGAACCCTCTGCCTTCTTAATACCAAATCTCCTGCTGCGAAGGATCTGTCCCGATGCTTTTTATCGTTATGTTTGGCCTGCGGTTCGTAAGCCCTTTCCAGATGGCGGGAGACCGAATCTCGAAGATGGTTCAGCCTACCGACCCTGTCCAACCAAGCTGCTTGATCCGGTGGACTTTTTGCGATATCTCTGTCGAGTTCCTTCCTGAATTCGCCGTACGGCGTTGGCTGTCTGCCAAAATTCAGAAATGCGGGAGAGACCTTTAGAGAGTTATGAACCGCTGTGTTATAGGCAAACCGGAATTCATAAAGGTGTAGATCCCAATCTTGGTGATTCTTCCGTAGGAGCGACACGATCATGGTCTTCAGTATTCTGTTCACCCTCTCGGTAGGATTCGCCTGAGCATGGTACACAGGGTTGGTGGTGTGTAATATTCCCATCTCCTTGCACATTCCTTCAAGCAGTCGGTGGCAGTACTCGGTACCGTTGTCCGTATGAAGAACCTCTGGTGTTCCCCATCTGGAAACTATCAAATCCTCGAAACTTTTCTTAATCGTTACGCCATTCGCTGTTCGAATTGGAACGACTTCAACCCATTTGGTGAAGAGGTCTTGAAAGACCAAGACATACCGGTAGCCCACCTTGCTCTTCGAAAAAGGTCCCATGACATCTGAGGCCACCACTGTCCAAGGCGGCTCGATGATGCGTTGCCCCATTAGGCCGACTGGGCGATCTTGCTCAACTTTGCACCTTTCGCAAGGGTCACATCTCCGGACAAACCTTGAGACATCTCGGAAGACCCCAGGCCAATAATACCTCATCGTTACTCTTTGATAGGTTTTATCGGTTCCGAGATGACCTGATTGAGGTCCCGAGTGAGACTCTTCCAGGATCCTTTGTCTCCACTCATCAGGAACCACCAATTTCCAGGCATCGAGGTCCGGTAATATGTCCTCAATATTGGGGTTGGGTCGGTGGCGGTATAATTTACCATTCTCCACTTTCCAATCTGCGAAAATCCTAGGCTTCGAAATCACAGCCTCTCTTCTTCTCAAATACCATTTGTCCTGGATTTTAGAATCCTCCCTTTCGACTTCCAAATCCATTGCCGAAATTGGGAACTCTTGATCCTCCGGAATCCTGGATAGTGCATCGGGAACATGGTGAAGAGCCCCTTTACGATGTATGATCTCAAAATCGTATTCGAGAAGCTCCAACGACCACCTTGCTAGCCTTCCAGTGGGGTTGCGCAAATTATGAAGCCATTTAAGACTACTGTGGTCCGTTATCACTTTAAAGTGAAACCCCTCCAAAAATTTTCGGAATTTCTTGATTCCCCAAATGATAGCTAGGCACTCCCTTTCCGTTACCGTATAATTACGTTCAGCAGACGTAATAGTGCGGCTGGCGTACGCAATAACCCTTTCCTGTCCCGCCTGTTTCTGTGTCAACACCACCCCTAAACCTGTGGCGCTCGCATCTGTCTGGAGATTAAAAGGATTCTCCGTAATATTTTTAAAAGATGGGTAGGCCAATACGGGTACGGTAGTTAAAGCGGACTTGAGCCAATCAAACGCTTCCTGTTGCTCAAGATCCCAGTGCCAGTCTATGTTCATGCGAAATAGTCGAGTTAGAGGTTCGGCCATTCGTGAAAACTCTGGGATAAATCTACGGTACCATGATGCTAGCCCTATAAACCTTCGGAGTTGCTTTACATTACGCGGGGCCGGGTAGGACAAAATGAATTTGACCTTTTCTGGATCCGCTTGCAACCCCTCCCTATTGACAACGAAACCTAAATACCTAACCTCGGTACAACAAAAATCGCTCTTCTCGGCATTTATCGTGAATCCTGTATCCTCAATCTTTATGGGGACCATTCCCAACCACGCCAAATGCTCTTCGAACGTCTCCGTGACAACGATAATATCATCTATTTAGCAAAAGACGTTCGGGCGCATTTCGGGAGTAATAACCCTGTCGATGAGCCTTTCGAAGGTAACGGGTGCTCCTGTCAGCCCAAAGAGCATTCTGACAAACTGAAACAGCCCTCTGCCAGGTACGGTCAACACCGCATACCTCTGACAAGACTCTTCAAGGGGAATCTGGTTAAAGGCCGAGCTCAAATCTATTTTCGAGATATACTTAGCCGAGTGAAGCTGGCTAAGTATATCGATCATGTTCGGTAGAGGGTACGCGTCCTTGTTTGACACTGCATTCAACTTCCGGAAATCTTAGCAGAACCTATATTTACCACCTGGCTTTTTGGCGCAAGCAACCGGTCCAATTCCGCGTACATATCCTCCTTAAATTTCGGAAACACGACTCTGTAACGCTCCTTGATCGGCGGATGTCCCTGCACGTCTATACTATGCTTAATGAAATGAGTTGCCCGGAGTGGACCAATATTCTGATCTTTTGGAGGAAGTTTTTCTGCCAAAAATTATTCGAACTCCTCCTTTTCCCAACCCTGCATCTCGACAATTCCGGAGCATCCGTGCTCGCCCGTGATTCTAGTAAGCAGAGGATTCGCCTCGCCCTTAGGGTGAGGCATCCAAATTTGCTTTGTCCTAGCTGCAAAAGTCATATCAAATTCCTCCTGCGCGTCTTGCCCAAATACCATCTCGGTATTCAGGTTGCCCACGATTCCGACCTCGATATTCTTGATGATGCCATCGATTGTTAGCGGAAGTACAACTCTACCCTCTATTTCCTCCCTAACACCGTTAGCTACTATGATGGCTGATTTCTGTGAACAGTCCAGCTTTCTGTCGAGTAGGTCGAGTATTTTGTCCCCTATGTCCTTCCTGATAAAAGTCCCAGTGGACCCGGGATCGAATAATGCGTCGATGGAGAAAGAGCTGACCCAAACTGTCATATGTACTCTGCCTTTAACCACGTTTGTTTGGAGGATCCCATTAATCAGATCTTGTTCCGTTAAATCTCCCTCGGCCCTGAAATCAGAAAAGCCATCGGCCGAACGAAACTTTTTCTGTCAAATATCTAATAGGCCATTCGCAGGATCCGGGACAAAATCATCTGGTCTATGCCGTCGGAGGCATCGTCACACCCTGAAAGCTTTCCATGTCCGCAATCGCTAAAACAGTGTCAAGGGCCTCAGAAGCTGTCACGGTCTTTGTCTTTCCAGCAGTCTCTACTCGTGGCGATTCACGGCTCCCATCGAAATACCCCTTATTCTCCGGAACGTCTTTCGAAATAGAAAGACCAACAAAGTTTGTAGAATCGATGGGATCGTATGCCACGCGCCTCTGAGTGACTGAGATACCTGGTGGAATGTCCGTTACGGTCTCTGTTTCAGGGTTGACAGTGGGGACCGTTCCTACTGTTTCCCCTTGTCGTTTCCCGTACAGTCGGGACAGTTCCGGGTTGTGTTCCCTTCTTTTTTACATTTATAGCAAGCTATTTTTGTAGGTTGGGCACAACCCTTTTGGTAATGGCCCCTCTGCTGGCAGCGGAAGCAGATCACTTCACTGCCCTTGGAATCTGTACGTTCGTCGGTGGCGTTTTGTTTGTTCCGTTTTTCCGAGTTTCCGCTTGTTTTGTTCGTCCGTTTGTTGTCGACATTGTGACTGGTGGCTTTGATAGGCTCAGGTTTGGGCTCGGCAACTTGTATTGCTGAGACATTCACGTGTTCCGATGCATCAACGTGTCCACGAGTGTTCGTCTTTTTGGGTTCCTTCGGAGCCGGATTAGATTTGTACGCGTATTCCTTCATGAAGGTATTCTCGGGAGGTGGGGGCGGCTTATATTCACGCATATAAACGTCCCATTGTTTCTCCCAATTCCTACCTAGCCGTGACAATTCTCCAAACGATTTAAAATCGGAACGACTAATAACTTGGTGATGCTTAGGCCTAAGCCCCCTATGAGCCCTATGCAGTTGTTCGGCCATCGGAACTTCGTCGTGCAGGTGTTTAATCAGAACCTGCAAGTTAGTTAGGTAGTCATCTATATTCTTCTCTTTACCTTGACTTCTAACATATATTTGCTCTTTGATACGCCTATTAAAATCGTCGTCGCCGAAACGATTCCTGAGCTCCTTTTTAAATTTCCTCCAAGTCGTGAACTCATGTTCGTAAATGTCAAACCACTTTAAAGCCATCCCATCTAAAAGAACTGGCATAGCCATTAAGAATTCCTCGTCGGAAACCTTGGTCAGCCTACGCCTATACTCGATTTTGTCCAGAAACGCATCCGCGCTAATCACATTTTCCCCATTAAACGACAATTTCCAGTTAAGGACTATCTGTCCCAAGTCTCGATGATTACGTCGATTCCGGTTGAAAGAACTATTTAAGCTAAGTGGAGGTTCTTCATCGAAAGAACTGTGCAATTCGGAGCGTACTGTACGATTCAATATCGGGCTATTCTTTTTACTTTTCCTGGTGTCTGTTGTTTTTGTAGACTCTACGCGAGAACGATTCAGGTACGAGTTTCTAACATGACGTTGAGTAGGCTCGGAATCAGAGCTCTCCTTATGACTAACTCTAGACCTAGGTTCCATCTTGTAAATATTTTTAGATATTGCCCCTAACGAAGTTCCGTCCCTAATCTTATTCCTGTCCCTAGTGTTGGTATTCTCGTGGAAATCATTATTAACTGGGACCCTGGATCTATCTGGCTCTTCGATGGTAATAATCTGTACTTTCTTCAGCCTTTCGAAATGTTCACCACGCAATGGATCCTGAAATTTGAAATCGGGACCTAACGAACTTCGGTTAGTCCTCGATATGAACACGGTATTTTTGCGAACAAACGGATCTGGCAAACCGTAAAAATTTGCGTACCCAATGGACACGCCCAGTTCGGGATTTGTTGCGTAACACGGAAATTGTAAGGGTTGTAAGCGGGGCGTTGACACAGTCCCTATGGATTTAATTGTCACTGTCAGGCCGGCAACTATCCCGTGCGTAGTCCCAATCACGGTGCTTGCGGAGGTCGTAATAGTAGTGGTGGTAGCGAGAGTCTCTATATTGATAGTCGCGGGGTTAACATTACTAGGGTTGAAAGCCGTTATACAATTTAACTCCCTTTCGTAATCTCGAATCAATAGCCCGTCGATTACCACTGGTATCAAGGGATAGATATTGTGATGCCTCAACTACCTCTGCACCACTCAACTGTGCAATAGCTTCCTTCAACTCCGTGTATGTTGCGATGCTCTCAATTTTTACCCAAAATTCCATTGTGAATCTTAGAACATTCGCAAAAAAAAAAAAAAAAAAATCCACAGGGTATTTTCCAAACTTTAATAAATTGCAATTATGGAATTTAATCGCCACATTAATGGGTTAACGTGTACGACCCTGGAAGCCCGTTAAAAATTCGATGAATCCTACAAAAAAAATATAGGGAAATTTCGGGATACCCCAAAAAAAATATTCAATTCGAAACTCCTTAATTTTCAAAATCTTATTACCAATTATGTTTGACTTGGTAAGCATCCATAAACTATTAAGTTTATGGAAAACGGTGGAAGAGTTTTGAAGTCTGATAAGCCCGTTCAAATATCTTCGAAACTCTCGAGATTCCAATGTGGAGTAATTCTCAAAGTCGATTATTTATCACCAATTTCTAAAGTGAACCACCAAACCCGGATATAGCATTCAAAATTCAAAACTCCAAAATCACTGTGAAATTTCGACATGCTACCATCCGTTGACAAACTGTCAATCAAAGATTCGCTATAGTGAGAGAATTCAGGTACGATTCTCAAAGTTTTGAAAAAAACAATCCGACTATCGCTCGGCAGTTGCTCGAAATTAAAACTCAAATCATAATTCCCATTGTATCTACCATCTATTTCTAGAAACGCTAATATGCGTCGAAAAGGTCCCGAATATCGATTCGTGAAAGTGGGGAAAAATATGTCGGATGAACCCGAATTTATAATTTTCCCTGCGGCCCTCGTTCCGCCATTAGTTATTCCACGTAAGTAATAAGTAGTGGCGAAAATATGTGTTGCGAAAAATCACAGGAAACACAGAACAATCACAATAACGTGACATGGGAAAATTTCAGAGCGCTCGAAGCAACCGTTCAATGAAATAAATAAACACAATATGTCAAGACTCTCCTTCAAAGACAACATAATTCCCGGGTGCTCAGCGAAACCCATCTCTCGATCCTTCCAATAAAAAGCAAACTGTTTCCCAGCCAATTCCGTTGCCCGAGAAATCTTTTTCAGTTTAAATGTCTCGGCGCCCCAAGGTTGGGCGCCAACTGTAACGTAACTGGTCCAAAGTTGCGAAACTACGTCTCGACAATCCTGAAATCTCAAATAAGGACTCTAAATTCTTAATACTTGATCAATCTTGGTGGAATTCAAATTTGTAACGCGCGAGCTGTTTGTGTCTCGACACAAACAACGATGAACTCCATAGTTAATTATACCTGAAAATCCTGAAAAGAAAATAGCTAGCGAATCTCAAGGTCATAGGTCGTGTAAGAGCGCAACGGAAAGAATTGAGACCAAATTCAACTGCGAAACAATTTGACACATTTATTCTAAAAGCAAACACCGGAAATGAGGTTGAAATTACATTAAATGAAAGTTATTTAAATAATCGGAACTTGGTCAACATCCAGAAGACCACATTATTTTAGTTTATAGTGAATCGAGTTAAACTAGTTTGAGAATATGAATAACCCACCTGAAGTTAACATGCATTGAATCTATACATTTTATTGCAGATTAAACGAAGGAATTTAACGGTAAAATCCCGACTAAGACTAGAGTTTGGCAGGCACGCTACCCGGCGTTACAACCATGTCAAACGTCATTTTTATAGAGCAAAAATCACTGAATTTACGATTTCAGACGAAGCAAAAAAAAAGGTTAAGAACATCGCGTGAGCACTCCCGGGAAATAAAATCTCTCACAATCGGAACAAGAATAATGAAAATGGCGAAGCGTGGCAAAGCAACTCAGTCGAATTGATACTCTTAATTATTACGCTTTTCTACGCTCGCCAGAACAAATAAAAGCTTTACCTCATCCATTGTAAACGAAAGGATCCAAAATGATGATTTAAATTCCAGAATCAGTCACTACGGCTTTACAAAAATGATTGGCTTCTAGCCTGACGAAGAAAATGGCTTCCTGCCAGTATCACGCCCAGAAGGAGAGTGAAGAGCTCCGTAAGGGCGGAAACTCATAGGCATGATGGCGGAAGTACAAGTACGCCATCATGGAAGCTTGGCTTGTGGATCGAGCCAATCATGGCCATCGCTCGAATTATATAACTAGTGACATAGTTCTGTCACCATTCAACGCAATGTCTGACTTTAAGTGCACCCTGCACTTACACTTTCAGATGTCCGTTACGAGTCCACGGAATGTCTAAGCATTCACTAAGGTGCCACCAAAAATCACTCGTCACATTAGGAGATCTTGTCACTAGGAAGTTAGTCTTCCAGGCTCTCGAGTAAATATTTATGACTTTTGCCAGACGCGCGGGGTTCCGCGCGCCACTGCTACTGACTGGGACGACCGATTTGTAACTGGAGAGGTTACAGGCTCTGACGTCTGGCGGGAGTACTGTTGTATTTCGAATTATTAAATACACATCCTTCCTTCCTTCTTCCTCAATTATTCGACATATGTCATCCTTCTTTGTTCGGGGTGGCTCGAGGTTTACATGTACAAAGTGTATTCGAAAAAAAATTAAGTTTGATTCCATAAATTCGAGAGTGCTCTGAAAGTTCGTGGTGCGGCTCCCTTTCTGGATGTTTATTACCGAGCGCGATTCAAAACTACGAATGTCTACAAGCGCCGGCTGCTGTAAATCTTTTGACGTTACAGATTTGAATCTGCAATGTCACAATATATATATGTATATATATATATATATATAAACTTTATATAACCTTTTCACCTGGCTGGTTCCTAATAGCCCAGTGGACACAAAAATCGGCGACGTCTTTACGACATCGTTAAGACATCTTTTACGCAACTTTACGACCTCGTATGTTCATGACGTTAAGACGTCTTTACAATATCATAAATACGTCGTACGATCCGACAATGTCTTTTCGACATCGTACGGACATATTAACTACATGTACATATGATGTCCTTGAGTCGTCGTAAAGATTTCGTAACGATGTCGTAAAGACGTCGTCAAATTTTGTGCCCACTAGGAAGTTCCACGCCCCTGACTTTTTACGTTTGGATTTCCTCGATTGAGCATCAAGGCTACTTGCAAGCCATCCCTGGAACCGTTCTTATATTGGGATCTGAGTGTACTGATTTATAGTCCAATACGTCATGGAATTACTTACCCCTTTACATGGACATGACTCAGTGGGCACAAAATTTGAAGATGTCTTTAGGACATCGTTACTAGATCCTTACGACGACTTAAGGACATCGTATGTCCATATCGTTTAGATGTCTTTACGATGTCGAAAAGACATCGTCAGATCGTACGACGTATTTACGATATCGTAAAGACATCTTAACGACATGGACATAGGCTGTTGTAAAGTTGTCGTGAAGATGCCGTGACGAACTCGTAAAGACGTCGCCAAATTTTGTGCCTGCTGGGGAGTTAAAATTACGTGATAGACGTTAGATAAATTACATAACAATGGTACCAACTCATTGAGGATAGGAATGTAAAAAAAACCTTTCTAAACATGCTCGCACATAAGAAGGTTTGACATGAAACCTTTTAAATAATTAAAATTGTTTAGGCTTCTTCGTAATTAATATAGTTTGTATTATTCTTAACAGATTATACATTTTATCTAAGTGTCTTTATGTTCAATAATAATGATTTTCCTTCGAACTTGTCAATATCTTTTTGAAGAAAAGAACCTAAAAAATAAATAGTTAGTTTTGTTCCGTTTGTGCGACTTTTTGTTGATTCCACAGCCACTTTTAGAACTTTGTTGCTGATACACTTGTGACGACCATACAATTTAAAAATGTTTAGTTTTGGTGCCTGCTTTATTAAGTCACATAATTCATCATCCTGAAGAGAAGTGCAGTCAACAGACTTGAAATAACGTAATCTGGACATTTTCTTCATATCTTTTCCTGTCACTTGATCCATCAATCCTATTTCAAAATGCTCCAAATTAGGTAAAGATACTACAGCTGCTATTCCATTGTCAGTAATGCCAAGGCATCCTGTTAACAAAATTACGAAATTTTGTCTCTAAAGTAATTCAAGTTCCTTTTTTTTAGTATCACTTACAATTAGTTTTTGAATTGCTCTATATGAAAGGAGAGTCAAAATGCATAATTCGTCCATAAAACGGTTAACAGATGCTGAAAAGTAACTTTTTAAAATTATTTTCTGAAAAAAGCTTATTTATTGACGAAAATTTAAAGCCTGAAAATAGCACCGGTGCTTTATAATGAATTAGTAGATAGGCAAGGGAAGTTCTAATTGCCAGTTCCATTACCGATATGGTTCTGTTCCATACTAAACTTCGAAGCTTCCATCTTTTAGTCTGATAGACGTGAGAGGTCAGTAATTTGATGTGTTAACAATAAATCTTCAATTTCGCAATGGTATAATTTGAATGTGGAAAAAAAGTTCATGTTCGTGCTAAATAATAGAATAATCTGAAGAGAAATTGCACAAGTCAGAATGGGGAAAATAAATCAAAGTTTCATGTATTTGTAGAGGAGTGACGCATACTTATGGAATGAATAAACAATGCATTTGTTGAACTAATTAAATACCGAGCAAAGTTAGACTTACGTTTTTTGCCCAATTCTTGGGAAAAAATATGACGTAAGCTTCCTGTCGGCAAGTATCAAAGGGTGAATCGCTAAGGAATTTTTTATCAAATGTATAAAGAGATGACGTGAGATGACCGACTGTTTTTTTGTTTAATTCTATGAAAAATTTGACGCCAGCTTCCCGTTGGAAAATATCAAAGAGAGGATCGCTAAAGAATTTGTTATTAAATATATAAAGAGATGACGTGAGACGACGGACTGATCTTTTTTGTTTAATTCTATGAAAAACTTGACGCCAGCTTCCCGTCGGCAAATATCCAAGGGAGGATCGCTAAGAAATTTAGTATTAAAAATATTAAATAAATTGATATAAATTAACAAAAATGAGTGATTCAATTGTATGGAATGTTTAGAAATTGCTTTTGTCGGAAATACTCAAATATCACCCTTACGTATAGTTTAAGCAATTTAAACAAAATGACATCACCATGATGTTTATCAGACTTATATCACTCTTTATTTTGGATGATTCTATCAACATTACGTTCTGAAACGTTTTCATAAAATTTCATCATTCTTAGAAATGATTACATTTTTCTAAAAACGAAAGGAGGGGGAAAATATCATGAAAACGAGCAAACTCTTATCTTTCGCGAGTCTGCGATAGAATGCCAGAAAGTGTCAAACGGCGGCATGATCTGAAAATTCGTATTAACCTATTCCCATTGGGCACAAAATTTGAGGACGTCTTTACGACATCGTTACGAGATCTATATGACGACTTTAAGATATTCTATGACTATGTCATTAAGATGTCTTTACAGTATCGAAAAGACATCGTCAGATCGTATGACGTCTGGACGTTATCGTGATGACTTCTCACCGATATCGAAATAGGATGTCGTAAAGTTGTTGTAAAGATGTCGTAACAATGTCATAAGACATTGTAACTGCTACAAATATTACTCAACAGGAACGGAAATTCCAGAGATTACAACTGCATAAAGCTTTGGTCATGAGTTCCAGAAAATAATGTCACAATTAAAGAATTTTCACATAAACTAACTTTAAACTTCAAGAAATTAAACCATTTTTTTGATTAGGTAATTTTGAAATAACATATGTAGTCTATATTTTTCCAGATAATATAAGTAAAGTCAATATAAGTGAATTTGTATATATCCACGTTACAATAAGTCTGGCGTAGAAATCTAGTAAGTGACACTTTTGCCACAGAGACAATTTTTCGAAATACGTACAGGGGAAAGTAACCTCTATGACAAATTTCATATACTGACGCTTTCCACGTCAGAAATATAAATCCTGGCAACCATCTTCTCGATTTAAATAAAACTTAGTGCTATTGTACGACTTTTATTTAAATTGTAATATTTCCGATACTTTCTTCCGATTTTAATGAAACTTATAGGAATTTTGTAAAACCAGATGCTGTTTCATATAAAAAATGAAAGAAGAACAAATTTTAAAAATTTCACATAAAAACTCAAAAAAATGGTTTGATTCGATTTTTGGCGGATTTCTCTATTTTTTTTCCAGAATTTTTTCCAATCTCGGGCTTTCCTGTTTACTACATTTTTTTCTCGCTTAGAATTCTTCTTTTAGGAGCAGATTTTTGTATCTGAAATATTTTTGATTTCATATCAGGAGCAACAGAATATATTTTGCAACGGCTTTGATGGTTATTGATTGGTATGAAGGAATGAAGTCCTCTCGTACCATCAACTGTCTGAGCTTTCAAAAAACGATCGCGAAAGAATTTCGCATGGTTCTCATATTCACTCGTGGCACAAAAAATGAATATTATTTTTGGCATAGCGCTGATGGCCCAATCAACAAGGTACAACAAGTACAACAAGGAAGCCGTGGTGCGAGAGGATTTCATTCCTTCATACCGATCAATAACCACCAAATCCGTTGTAAAATATATTCTCAAAAATCAAAAATATTTCAGATACAATAATCTACTCCTAAACAAAAGAATTCTAAGCGAGAAAGAAATTTACTAAACAGAAATGGCCGAGTATGCAGCGTTGCAACGGTGCATTGTGTAATGCCAATGCCTGCTGCCCGCCTAGCTGCTGCGTGGCACAAGAATTCGACTGGAATGCCGCTGTTTAAATATTCATAACTCGCGAACCAGATGAGTGTGCATCAAGTTTTTTAAAAATGAAAGATGGAAGAACAAAAAATATTATTCTAAAAATAAATAGAAAAAAATAGCGGTATCCGTCAAAAATGGAATCAAAAAATTTCTTTGAGTTTTTTTTTTGTGAAAATTGTGAAAAAAAATTTCTTTCATATTTTATATAAAACAGCATCTTGTGTTACGGAATTCCTATAAGTTTCATCAAAATCTGAAGAAAGTGTCAGGAATATTACACTTCAAAAAAAATCGACCTCAAATTTCAAAATGGCGTAGCCCCTAGATGACATGGCTGCCAGGATTGATATTTCTGACATGGAAAGCGACTAAACTAGTTTCTCTATCAGACGGCAGCATTGTATCAAATGTATGACCAGAGCACACCTTTTATGATAATAAATTGTTGTTTTTTTTTTTTGCACGTTCAATATTGAAGCTGTCACTGCACTCAAAGATATTGTACACTAGGGTGGTCCAAAAATGCATTGGAAAATTTTGTTGTTGAATTTTTATCGGAACGCCCCCCAAATTTATTCGAATCCACCCGAAATTAAATCAATTTTTTTTTGTTTTGGAAAAAAATGATATTTAGGGGTGGCGCAAGCCCCATGAAGTTTAACATGTATTTCCCATAAGAAAAAAAGACGTTTTTGTAAATGTTATTCAGAATCCTCAATATCATCTCAATCTAGTTGAAACTCAACATTTCTCTTTACAATTAGCCATAGAATACGAATAATATATCATTTTTGAAATATCACCCCCATTAATCTGTTTTATAGGGTCCCAAAGAAACCCCATAAGTGAAAAAATGGGTTTTGCGAGTTTCTGGCGCTAATTATGATTTTTTTGCCGTTTTTTAATGCGAATTGTTTCTAACACATGGAATATGACTTTATACTAAAAATTAGATATTTTAATGAATTGTTTAAACAATTTATTATTGTTTTTAGCCATTTTCTCATAGAATGTAGTTAGAAAGACGTGGTTTTTTTCACAAATTTTCCATTTTTTGTCCAATTTTCAATTGGAGGAAAGTGATAGTTCATCAATGTTAACAATAGTCATCGTTTAAACAATTTATTATAATTATTAATAATATTATATTTGAATAATGCTAGAAAGATGCGGATTTTTTTTAAATTTCTGGCTTTTTGTCCAATTTTCAACTGTAGTGAAGTAATAATGAATTCAAGTTAACAAAATAATTGTTTAAACAATTTATTATACTTATAAATAATATTATAATTGAATACTGCTAGAAAGATACTTTTTTTAATTTCTGGCTTTTTGTTTAATTTTCATTTGGAGTGAAGTAATAATGAATGTAAGTTAACAAAATAATTGTTTAAACAATTTATTATCATTGTTGATAATATTCTCTTTGCTTAATCGGCAGAATGTTGCGATTTTTTTCTGAAAATTTCAACTGTTTGTGTATTTTTTATTAGGCGTGACTTGATAATTAATTAGATTTAGCATAAATAATTGTGAGAACAAATTATTATTGTTTATGACTATCTTCATCTATATCGATTGCACCTGATAGTTGCGGTTTTTGGCAATTTTTACCATTCTGTCCTTTTTTCACTTAGTGAGGTAATAATTAATTAAAGTTAACAGAAAAGTTGTTTAAACCATTTGATATTGTTTATAACTATCTTTTCTCAGATAAGTGCTAAAAAGTGGCAAAGACGCGAATCTTTGGAAAACTGATGTAGAATACCAGCAAGGTGCGACAGCAATCAGAAAATTAAAAGTGGTTAACGATGTAGCAGAACGAGGTATAAAGTTGATATCGGATTTTAGTTCTCTTCTTACTAGAGTCGAAAGTCAGAAACAATATTTACTACAAGTGGTAACAGAGTACAGAAAGCAATGTCCTGACTGCAGTAAGTCTACCTTATCCAATGAGATGTTATAATCAATTAATTATTTGTTTGGAGTTGTTTTAATTTGTATATATATTTTCATCGATAAGACGTGTTTTTTCCAGGGCAATTATTTTAGAGAAGTTGTAGGCTCCGGAAGCTTCGATCATGATTCCTTAAAGAAACCAATCCCAAAGCTACTGGAACGTGTACGTCATCCACTTCTGCTCCTTCTGTCCTAGAAGGTAAGCAAGAGCGGGAAATTTACGCGTGATAACATCGGGTAACACTGTTCCCTGGAGTCAGGTCTCTAGCCGCGAATGACCTTACGCGGCAGACAAGACAGTTGGAGATGAAGGTTTCACCTCTGGATACTTTTTTAGAGCAACCAATCTTTGTAGAATTTAAGAGGAACAGTGTTGACGGACCAGATGGAGTGATCCCAGGAGAAAAGCCTTTTGCATCCGGTTCGCGATGAAATGAGCCTGACGCTGGCAAGCCGGAATCTTGTTGAGTTGGCTAATAAATGAAGCTTTCATACCTCCAAGGCAGCCGATTATTAATTATTAATTATTTATCTATTATGGTTACAGCCCAATATGTCGAAGGCATTTTTGGTTAGAGTTGGATTTTTTGTTTGTTTGAATATTATGCACGGGGTAGTCCCGGTATATATTATCAGTCACGGACGCATTATATAATTCAATCAAGTGACCTGATAAGAGCGCGTGCCCTGACATATTGGGCAAAGCCTGGTTTTTACCCCATCATTCACGGACTGGGTTGCAGTCAAGTGTATGATGGGGGGACCTACAGCTTAAGGTGGGTTCCGAACCACCAGAACCTCGGTAAAGGTACATAGAAAAATTTCAAGAG
>CAKNXH010053690.1:15622-26171 GCA_932178445.1 Andricus quercusramuli | reverse complement strand
TTGAAAATTTATCCTTTCGGTTAAAAATTCAACAATTTGGTAAAATATGAAACTATGTGGTTGAAAATCAACATTTTTTCGAAAAATCATATTTTCATGTTGAAACGTTAACAGTTTTGTAAATAATTCGTGTTTTTGGATTAAAAATTCGAAAATTTAGTTAAAGATTGGTTTTTATTTTTGGTTAAGAATTAATTTTTTCATTTGAAAATTTAACTGTTCCACTTTTTGTTGAAAATTTATTCTTCATAAGTTAAAACTTTAACTATTTGATAGAAATCTGTTTAGTGAAAAATTTGTCTTTTTTGAAATTTTTAACTAAAAATTAAACTATTCCATTCTGAGGTTAAACATTTATTTGTTGTTGTTAATTGAACAATTCAGTTGAAAACTCATGTATTTTTTCGAAAATTCGTCTTTCGGTAGAAAATTAATCTTCTTGGTTTAAAATTCATATTTTTAAGCAAAAAATTAAGCTATTTGGTTAAAAATTCAACTAATTTGTTAAAAGTTTGATTCTTTTATTAAAAATACAACGATTTTCTAAAGCCATCTTGCTTGAAAATTCCGCAGTTTTTGTGAATTTAGTTAAAAATTCATCTTCGTTGGTTGAAAATTGAACAATTTTGGAATAAATTTAATTATTTTGTTGAAAATTCAAATTTCGTTCAAAAGTTATATTTATTGGCAGAAAATTTATTTAAAATGTAATTATTTAGTGGAAAATATATTTATTTTGTTGAAAAGCTGTCTTTTTGGTTGAAACTCAAACTACTTTGTTAACAATTTATTTTTTTAAACTGAAAATCGCAACTTTTGATTGAATATTTTTTCTTGTATTGAAAACTTATATTTTTTAGTTAAAAATTCGAATCTATTGTAGAAAATTCTTTTTTTTTTTGATAAAAATTTCAACAATTTGGTAGAAAATTGTTTTTTTTTCATTTGAAAATTAGTTTCTTGAAATGAAAATGTAGGAATTCCATTTTTGGTTCAAAGTTGATTTATTTTATTTTGAAAATTCAAATATTTGATTGAAATGTATTTTAATTTGTTAAAAATTCGTCCTTTTCAGTAGAAAAATAAGCTTCTTGCTTTAAAATTCGACATTTTGAATACATTTTTTTTTCTTTATTGACTAAAACATCTTTTTTAGTTGAAAATTTGTGTTTTTGGATTAAAAATTCAACTGTTTTGTAATAAATTCGAATTTTCTCTGGAAAATTCGAAAGTTTGATAGAGAATTCAACCAATTTGGTCGAATTTTTAACTACTTACTTAAAAATTCATCATTTTAGTTGAAGTTTTTTTTGTTTGTTAAAAACTAGGTTCTTTAACTAAACATTTTAATGTTTGGTTGAAAATTAACTTTTTAATTGAAAATTCATATTTTCGTTTAAAAAAATCAACTGCATTGAAGAAAATTCTTCTTTCAGGCTTCAAAATTCAAAAATTTGGGAGAAAATTCAGTTTTTTCAATTGAAAATTAATTTTTTGAAACGAAAATGTAACTATTTGATTTTTGGTTGAAAACTGATGTTCTTAATTCAACAATTCAACTTATTTCAGCTTCGAATCAATCCATAAAACATGTTTTTGTATATTTTCAAAAAATTTTAAGTAAGCAAATTTAAAAAAAAATTGTAATTGTAAATTTAAGAAAGGGAACAGAAGATACTAACCGATTCATTGAAACTTATTTAAAAATGTAACATTTCTTACAAAAAGATTGTTCTTTTCGCCATATGAAAATAAATGTTCAATCTTTCCCCTATTTTCCCCTTTTTCGTGAGAAAATCACCCTATTTCCCCTTTTTTGTGCTCATTTTGCACTGTGATCCCTGTAATTGGCATACTTTTTTCGGTGTCCTATTTCTGAATAGTAAAACTTCATCCTGTTATTTCCAATGTAAAACAAATGAATTTTGGGTTCCCACCAGTGAACAGTGGGCTGGGAGACCGCCGAAAGTGGCCAAAAGTCAAATTTTCTTTGGATTTTTATTCAACTTGGTATAAGGAGGTTTTTGAGGTCGCTGATTTCGAATTTGACGTCAAAATTAATAATTCAAAATGTCGGATCCAATATGGCGCCTGAAATATCTAAATTTTTAATTATTTATATGAAACTTGGTGTAAGGAGGTTTCTGAGGTCGCTGATTTCGAATTTGACGAAAAAATTCTTAAATTCATAATTAGGGATACAATATGGCGCCTAGAATTTCGAAATTTTCCATTTTTTTCCATTCGTATATTTGTATTTGTATTTTTACATATTTGTATTAAACTTTGGAACGAGTCCTCTTGCCTCTTATTTAATACATCCGCCCACGTCAAACTCCTCTTCATCAGTTAATTCGAGTTCGTCTAAGTAAAAATTTAGAAATGTCAGGCGCCATATTGGATCCGCCATTTTGAATTTATGCATTTTGACGTCCAATTCGATATCAGCGACCTCAGAAACACCCTAATACCCAGTTTCATATGAATATGTAAAAATTTAGAAATTTCAGGCGCCATATTGGATCCGCCATTTTGAATTTATTAATTTTGTCGTCAAATTCGAAATCAGCGACCTTAAAAACCCCCTCATACCAAGTTTCAGATAAATCCAAACAAAAATTTGACTTTTGGACACTTTCGGTGGTCAATCAGCCCACTGTGCACGCTCAACTTCATTCACTAATATCTTCGTCAAATGTCAATGGTGGCAGACGGTGGCAAATAACCTGATAGTAAACATAATGAACCTAAAAGAAAAAGCACAAAGTGAGAGGATTCACAACCGAGCTAAAATTTGGACTTCTTTTCTATAACGTAATTATTTATGAGCACTCTAATAAGCAGCAATAATTGTAACATTTTGGTTTGTAACATTATGAACGAGTTTTCCAAAGATTTTCTTCAAAAAACAGTATCAAAAAAAAGTTTCTTCAACTCCTCCATATGTTATGAAAAATAATGCTTCGATTAATAACTGTGAAGTTGTCTTTTGACCGCTTTTGGTGGACTCTCAGCCCACTGTGCTTTATCATTTATTACCTTAAATTAGCCCTGAAATGATACTTTTTTTTAGATTGAAGATCGCACGATCTTCGCCCATTGCAGAGGCATTGACGGCACCACCCTACGGCTCTACTAAAACCCAAAAATAAAAATAAATCATCAATAAAAAGATTTCTTCACCATTTTTCCTTGTCCTTGAGAGGTTCAGGATTGAAAAGAAAAACCGTTGAGCAAGTTTGAAAGAAATCCCTGTGAATGGATTAGATTGGCTCCTTGGGAAGTTATATATTATACATGTACATAACAGTCCTCGTAGGTCATCATTAAGGCTTTGGAGGGTCCGGATTCGTATTTTTTTGGGTACAGGTGCCAGGGAAAACCTGTGACGTGACCAATCGATATAAAGCGAAGCTCCTGGTGTGACGAGGAAGCACGTTCTTCCGGCCGAGTAGGAAAGGAAATGCAAATTCAAAAATTGTTCGCCCAGGTGGGACGAGTCCGTGTACTGGCATATAATTTTTGAACTTAAGGCCCCTACCTGTCCCTCTGATAATATAATAAGATCTTGTACCTGTAGAAATCTAAGATACTATATATCTACCTTCTGGCACTTACACATTAACGACGCTATAAATCATGCCACCTCATCGCTAAAAAATCTCTATCACTTGTAATAACACGGCTTTTATCTATTTTAATTGGCTCGAAAGCTCTCTACTTTTATTGCCCTCGTAGAAAAATAACATTATCGGCGGATTATATCATTCTTCAAATGGATAAGTCACGTTTTATGGTTCGATCGTTTTTTATTATTCTTTCAAATCTTTCAAGGGAACTTAGGGATCGTTCATAAACTACGTTCTCAATTTGAGGGGGGGCACATTACAAATTATGGTTAGTTACACTGTTACAGGGGGGGTGGCGGGTCAGTAAAAGTAACGTTACGAGCTTAAATAATATTTAGTACGTTTTCTGATAATAATTTTTTATGAAGTCTTCCTTTTTTTCTCTGTTTTTAAGGAGCATACATTTAAGGAACATAAATGTTGCTTGAATGCAAACTAAATAGAACCCCCCTGATGTAAACCATTTTTACAAGAATGTACAACTTTTTTACAAATGTATTTTTTTTGAGATGTGTAATCTTTTGTACAAAAATGTATAACATTTAACAAAATTAGCTGTAAATTCGATCTCGAGTGTTTCCACTTTATTTGTAATAATTATATGGTGCTCAGCTCATTTTACGACCAGTTTGCTTCCCGTTAGCAAATGTATTTTCTTCCTCATAGAGGAAGCATTAGTTATTTTTTGCAATAATAGACAAACCAAAGTCTTCATTTTGATCAATTTGAAAATAAAAATGTACAAAAAATTCAAAATTACAAAATAATACAAAAAAATCTTTAGTACAAAGGCAAATCAAGCAAATCAAATTTTGTATTCGAAATGATCAGTTTTCGAGCTGGAAAAGGGAAGGGAAAAGTTTTGTTGCACCCTACCCCTTTCCCAGTTTTATGATTTCTTTACAAAAATTCTGAGAATTATTTTATTTACAAATTTATGATCGAAAAGTCTTTTCTATTCATGCATCCACTTTGAATTATTTTGGTTACAATAATTTTTCATTCAGGTCGTCTCGAACCAAGGAACCTTTTATATTCTTGCAACAACTTTAAACTAGGAGAATAGGACTATTTTTACTATAGAATTCGAAATTTAATATAATATAAATGACCATAACTTTCTTACTCTTTAATGAAATGTTGTGATATTATAGGTCAATCGATTCGTTTTGAACCAAGGAATCTTTTATATTCTTGCATCAACTTTGAATTATGTCAGTGAAAAAAGTTTTACTATAAAAAACCGTATTTTCAAATATCATGCATTACCATAGTTTCTTTACTCTTCAACAAAATATATCAATATTATAGGTCAACCGATTCGTCTCGAATCAACACATCCTTTCTATTCAGACATCAACTTTAAATTATGAGAATAGGAACATTTTTACTATAAAAATCGATTTCAAAATTATATAAATTATCATAACTGTCTTAATGTTTAATGCAATGTTGAGAAATGATAGGTCAATCGATTCGTCTTGAACTATAAAGAATCTTATATATTGTTACATCATCTTTCAATTTTGTTGGAGAAAAAAGTTTTACTGTAAAAAACCGTATTTCCAAACATTATGCATTTCCATAGCTTCCTTACTCTTCAATAGAAGGTATTAATATTATAGGTCAATCGATTTGTTTCAAATCAACACATCTTTTCTGTTCTTGCATCAACTTCGAATTATGAGAATGGGATTTTTTTTTCTATAAAAATCGATATTTAATATAATATAAATGACCATAACTTTCTTACTTTTTGATGAAATGTTGTGATATTATAGGTCAATCGATTCGTCGCGAACCAGGGAATCTTTTATATTCTTGCATCAACTTTAAACTATGAGAATGGGAAAATGTTTACCATAGAAATCGAAATTTAATATAGTATAAATGAACATAACTTTCTTAATCTTCAATGAAATGTTGTGATATTATAGGTCAATCGATTCGTTTTGAACCAAGGAATCTTTTATATTCTTGCATCAACTTTGAATTATGTTAATGAAGAAGGTTTTACTATAAAAAACCGATTTTTAAAATATATGAATTACCATAACTTCCCTACTCTTTGATAAAATTTATTGATATTATAGGTCAATCGATTCATTTCAAATCAACACATCTTTTCTGTTCTTGCATCAACTTTGAATTATGAGAATGGGAACATTTTTTCTATAAAAATCGATATTTAATATAATATAAATGACCATAACTTTCTTACTATTTGATGAAATGTTGTGATATTATAGGTCAATCGATTCGTCTCGAACCAGGGAATCTTTTATATTCTTGCATCAACTTTAAACTATGAGAATGGGAAAATTTTTACCATAGAAATCGAAATTTAATATAGTATAAATGAACATAACTTTCTTAATCTTTAATGAAATGTTGTGATATTACAGGTCAATCGATTCGTTTCGAACCAAGGAATCTTTTATATTCTTGCATCAACTTTGAATTATGTTAATGAAGAAGGTTTTACTATAAAAAACCGATTTTTAAAATAGATGAATTACCATAACTTCCCTACTCTTTGATAAAATGTATTGATATTATAGGTCAATCGATTCGTCTGGAACCAAGGAATCTTTTATATTGCTGCGTCAACTTTGAATTATCTTAATGAAAAAAGCTTTACTATGAAAAACCTATTTTCAAAATATGTAAATTACCATAGCTTCCTTACCCTTCAATAAAATCTAATGATAATATAGGTCAATCGATTCGTCTCGAATCAGCACATATTTCTATTCTCGCAACAACTTTAAATGATGAGACTGAGAACATTTTCACTATAAAAATCGATTTTAAAAATATATAAATTACCATAACTTCCCTACTCTTTAATAAAATGCATTAACATGACTTTCTTACTCTTTGATGAAATGTTGTGATATTATAGGTCAATCGATTCGTCTCGAACCAAGGAATCAACTTTAAATTATGAGAATGGGAAATTTTTTACTATACAGATCTATATTTATTATAATATAAATGATCATAACTTTCTTACTCTTTAATGAAATTTTGTGATAATATAGGTCAATCGATTCGTTTCGAACCAAGGAATCTTTTATATCCTTGCATAAAATATGAATTCTGTTGATGAAAAAAGTTTCAAAATAAAAAATAGTTTTTTTCAAATATTATGCATTACCATAGCTTCCTTTCTCTTCAATAAAATGTAATAATATTATAGGTCAATCGATATGTCTCGAATCAACACATCTTTTAACTTTGAATTATGTTAATGAAAAAATTTTAACTATAGAAAACCGATTTTTAAAATATATAAATTACCATAACTTCCCTACTCTTAAATAAAATGTATGAATAATGTAGGTCAATCGATTATTCTCGAACCAAGGAATCTTTTATATATTCGCATCAACTTTGAATTATGTTGAAGAAAAAAGTTTTATTATAAAAAATCGTATTTTCAAATATTATGCATTACCAAAGCTTCCTTACTTTTCAATAGAATGTATCAGTATTATAGGTCAATCGATTCGTCTCGAGTCAAGACATCTTTTCTTTTCTTGCATCAACTTTGAATTATGTTATAATGAAAAAAGTTTTACTATAAAAAAACGATTTTCAAAATATATAAATTACCATAACTTCCCTACTCTTTAATAAAATGTATTAATATTCTAGGTCAATCGATTCGTCTAGAACTAAGTAATCTTTTATATCCGCGCAAAAACTCTCCTTGATGGAGAAATTCACTATTCCATTTTTAGAAAATTAATCTTACGGGTTAAAAAATCATCTTTCGGGTTGAAATCTTGTGTTGAAAATTTATTTTTTTAAAATTCATTATTTTAGTTGAAAATTTATCTCTTTTGTTGAAAATCTAACTATTTTGTTGAAAATACGTTTTCCTTTTATTGTTCCAAAATTAAACTTCTTAGTTGACAATTCATTCTTTTGAATTAAAAATGCAACTTTTTGGTTTAAATTAGTCTGGTTTGTTGAGGATTCAAAAATTTGGTAGCAAATCAAACTATTCAGTTGAAAATCAACTTTTTTTAAAAACAATTTTACTTTTTGGTTGAAAATGAACTTTTTGGTAAAAAAATCATATTTTTGAGTTAAAAATTAAACCGTTTTGTAGATAGTTCGTCTTTTTGGCTTTCAAATTCAACACTTTTTAAAAAAATTGATATATTTTGTTGAAAATTCATCTTTTTGATTGAAAATCCAAAGATTTGGTTAAAAATTCATCTTTTTCAATCTTCTGGGTTAAAAAATCATGTTTTGTGTTGAATTTTTTTGTTGAACATTTTTTGGGTCTAAATTAATCTGGTTTGGTTGAGGAATGAGGATTTAATAATTTGGTATAAAATTAAATTATTCGGTTAAATATTAAATTTTCCGTTGAAAATTAATATTTTTTGCTTAAATTCAACTATTTGATTGAAACCTAAATAATTTTTTTGAAAATTTAACTTTTTGGTAAAAAATTATTATTTATCTTTGTAAAACTTAATATTTTTGTTTTGAAAATTAAACCGTTTTATAGATAATTCGTCCTTTTGGCTTTAAAATTCAACAATTTGGTTGAAAATTGATGTATTTTGTTAAAAATTCGTGTTCTTTTTGAAGAAAATTATTCTTTTTCCTGGAAAATTAATCTTTTTAGTTAACAATTTAACTATTTGGTTAAAAGTTGAATCAGTTTATTAAAAATACACATTTCATGAAGATTCACGCTTAAAAATTAATCTTTTTTGTTGTAGGAATATTCAGCTCTAAAGAAAAATGTGAGTAAAATAAGCTAAAAAATTTTCCATAAAATTTCGCATAAACTGAAACAATTGTTCTTTAATTTTCAACTTTTTAGGTCAAATAAAATATCGTTGGAATCGTTATAACTCGCAGATTTCGAATATTATATTTATAAATTACTAAGTGCTACATTAAAAAAATTTTATCTTCCGCATTTAATTCTCATTAGGTACAAAGGACTCCCGCTGGCCAGGATCGACGGCAGCAGTTCGGCTGAGCGAGAGGAAGCCGTGTAGTGGGGGAACCGTTCGCAGGTACCCAGGGCGAACTTGACCATCGCCCTTTAAATTCCCTGTTTTACATAATCTCCTTTTCCGCCCTTTTTCCGCTTCAAATTTGAAAAATTCCGGGAAACGCCTAAAATTCAGAATTTTGACCCAATTTTCCCCATTTCCCCCTTTTCACAAAGGTTTTGTTTCATTGTTTAAGAATTGTCAAAAGAAATTCAGGACCTTAGCAGAGTATCCAGCGACCTTGAAAACCTTGAAAATCTAATTATTTCAATGAATACATAAGATTTCACAAACAAAGATTTAAGTAAAATTTCATAAATAAATCAAAAGATTTCACACAGATTTCAAAGATTTCAAGGATTCAAAGATTTCAAGGATTCAAAGATTTCAACAATTTTGAATAATTTCAAAATGTTCCAAAAGTTTCAAAACATTTTAGAAGATTTGAAAAGATTTCACAACGATTTCAAAGGTTTCAGAATTTCAAAAATTGTAATGATTCCAAAAGCTTTCAAAACATTTGAGAATATTTCAAACGATTTTACTAAGATTTCAAATAATTCAAGGATTTCAACGAATGCGAAAGATTTCACAAACAAATATTTCAAAAGATTTCACAAAGATTTCTAAATATTTCACAAAGATTTCTAAATATTTCACAAAGATTTCAAGGATTTCAAAGATTTCAAGGATTTCAAAGATTCAAAAAAGGCAGGTACACTAGATTTTAAAGATTTCACAAAAAATTCTTAAAGATTTCGAACATTTCATGAAGATTGCAAGGATTTCAGAGATATAAGAAAGGCGTGTACACCAGATTTCAAGGATTTCACAAATATTTTTAAGCTCTCAACAGATTTCAAGGATTTTCACATTTTTACGAAGTTTATAGTAAACCAGATTTCTAATCAATATTTCAAAACATTTCAAAATTTTGTAGAAGATTTAAAAAGATTTTACAAATATTTCAATGATTTCGAATGAATACAAAAGATTTCAGAAAGATTTAATTAATATTTCGAAGATTTTAAAAGATTTCAAAAGATTTCAACAAATTTGCAAAGATTTCAAAAAATTTCAATGATTTCAAACAACCACAAAAAGTTTCACTCCATAGATTAAAGAAAAATTTTACAAACATTTCAAATATTAAAAAAAAAAAGAAAGATTATACAAATTTCACGAAGATTTCAAATATTACAAGGATTAAAAATATTTCAAGGATTTCAAGTAATTTACACAAATTTTAAAAGATTTCAAAACATTTCGCAAAGATTTCACAAGAATGTAAAATATACTTCAAAAGATTTCAACGAATTCGCAAAGATTTCAAAGTTTTTCAAAGATTTCAACAGATTTCAAAAGATTTCAACAAATTTGTGAAGATTTAAAAAAATTGCAATGACTTTAAATGAACACAAAAAGTTTCACTTCATAGATTAAAGAAAGATCTCAAACATTTCAAATATAAAAAAAAATTTGTAAGATTTCAAAAAAACTCACAAAAATTTCAAAGATTACAAGGATTTTAAATATTTCAAGGATTTCAAATAATTTAGAAAATTTTAAAACATTCCAAAAAATTTCACAAAAATTTTAAATGCTTCGAAAGATTTCAAAGTTTTTCAAAGATTTCAATGATTTCAAATGAATACAAAAGATTTCAGAAAAATTTCATTAATATTTCAAAGATTTCAACAAATTTCAACAAATTTGCGAAGATTTCAAAAAATTTGAATGACTTCAAATGAACACAAAAAGTTTCACTACACAGATTAAAGAAAGATCTTACAAACATTTCAAATATAAACAAAAAATTTGTAAGATTTCAAAAAATCTCACAAAGATTTCAAAGATTACAAGGATTTTAAATATTTCAAGGATTTCAAATAA
>CAKNXH010053690.1:4558-15612 GCA_932178445.1 Andricus quercusramuli | reverse complement strand
TCAAGGATTTCAAATAATTTAGACAAATTTTAAAAGATTCCAAAAAAATTCGCAAAGATTACACAACAATTGTTAATACTTCGAATTTTCCACAAAAAAAGTTAAATTTTCAACGCGAAAATATGAATTTTCAACAAAACCGTTAAATGTTGAACAAAATAATTAAATTTTAAACCAAGTAATTACACTTCAGACAAAAAGGAAAAAGTTTCCCACAAAAGAGATGATTTTTTAAACCAAAACTATTTTTCAGTCAAGAAAAAAAATTTTTCAACAAAATTGTTGAACTTTTAAGACATAAAAACGATTTTTTTAAAAAACTGTTGAAATTTTCACTCGAAAATGTGAATTTTCAACACAATAAATACATTTTTACCCAAAAAAGTTGTCATTTCTACCAAAAGAGATTTTGAAGAGATTTTGAAAGAGTTTTTGAACCAAGGAAAATTTTCTAGTCAAGAAAGAAAAAAATTTCAACCACATTGTTTAATTTTCAAGCTAAAAGACGAATTTTCTACAAAAACAGTTTAATTTTCAACCTCAAATTATGAATTTTTTACATAAAAGTTCATTTTCAGCCAAAAAGGTGCATATACTACCAAAATTAAGTTAATTTGATAAAGTCTAAGATTTTTTTCGGTAGAAAATTCAACAAATTTTTTGCTTGAAAGTTCAATTATTTGTTTTGTAATGCAACTGTTTGGTTAAAAATCATTTTTTTAAAATGAGAATTCGTCTTTTTGGATTTAAAAAATCATTTATTTTGTTAAAAAAACCTTTTTTGGTTGAAAAATTCACTATTTTGTTGAAAATACAATATAGTTTGATTTGAATTTTCGAGAAAATGGTACCTGAATTCGTATTTAGAAAAATTTATTTTTCTATTATTCCTTTATTTTCCTAAAATAAATCACCCTCTGTTTTTGGTTGACGTTCAATTTTTGCTGTTTCAAAAATCAATAATTTGGTTAAAGATTCATTTTTGTAGGTTAAACATTTGGATGAATTTAAAATCTCAGAAATTAAAAGTGTTTGATATTGAATTTAATATTCCTTGATTATATTTATTTCATTTTTAACAAATTATATTACAAGATATTCTTAAATATTTTGGCACCATTAAATAATTAAATAATCAAATAATACTAAAAACATAATTAATCATTTCTTGAATTTGTCTCTAAAGTCTATGAATTTGAATGATAATTCAAGCAAAATTTTATTTGATAGTTAAATTTTAAATTAAAAAAGATCAGTTTTCGACTAAAAATGGAATAGTTAAATTTTCACTTAACAAATTAATTTTCCAGACAAAAAATTAATTTTGAATAAAAAGATTAATTTTTAACAAAAGAGTAACTTTTAACCAAGTAGTTTTTATCTTTATTCAGAAAGATGAAATTTCAAATAAAATGATGAATACTTAACTGAAATACTTAAAATTTTCACCAAAAAGATACAATTTCAAGCAATAATATTAATTTTGAAACAAAGAATAATTTTCTACGAAAAAAATACGATTTTTGAAGAAAATAGAAGAAATCCCAACTAAAAAAGACAAACTTTCAACCAAATATTTGAATTTTCAGTTAAAAAAATTAATTTTCCAGAAAAAAAAATGTCAGTCAAAGTGATGAATTTTCGAATAAAAATGATAATTTTTTAACCTAATATTGAATGGTTAAACTACAAATTTTGTATTATGTTAAACTAAAAAGATGAATTTTTAACTAAAATGCTGGAATTTGAAATATTCGACTGGAATAATTAAATTTACAGTTTGTAAAAAATTAATTTTCTGTTAAAGTAAAAACGAATTTTCAATAAAAAAGCACACTTTCCAACCAAAAGGGATACATTTTTAATTTAAATTATGAATCTTGAACAAAAAAAAGAAAAAAGAAAGTGGTTAACAAAAGAGTTTAGCTTTTAACTCAGTGATTAGATTTGTATTTAAAAAAAAAATAATTTCTGAACTAAAAATGTAGTAGCTGGTATTAGAAAAAAATTAATTTTTAATCAGAAACGGTTGAATTCAACAAAAAAACTACTTTTCAACGTGAGTTGAATTTTCAACGTAATAAGATTTTTCAGTCAAGACTGAAAAAAATTGTACCAAAATTGTTGAACTTCAAAGCCAAAAAATAATTTTTTAGTAAAAAAAAAATCTTGCATTTTAAACACGAAAATATGAATTTTCAACAAAAAAGTTCAGTTTCAACTAAACAGTTGCAGTTAAAAAAAAAAAGAAAAAAATGTCTACCAACAAGATTATTTTTCCATTATAAAGATGAATTTTGAACTAAAAAATATACATTTTCAAAACAAAACAAGAATGGAAAAGATACATTTTCAGGTAAAAAGTTAATGTTGAATAAAAAAAAAACGAATTTTCAGCAAAATAATTAAATTTTGAATCAAAGAGATTAACCCTTTGAAAAATTTAATTTTGAACAAATTAGATGCATTTTCAACCAAAAAGTTCAACTTTCCTCCCACAAAAAGGAATTCTTAACAAAAACAACGAATTTTCAATCTAGAAAATTAATTTTTTACCAAAACAAATTTTCAATAAAATACATAAAATTTTTAATTAAATAGTTGAATTTTCAACTAAAAAAGGCAAATTTTCTATAAAAGAGTTGAATTTTCAACCCGAAAATAATAATTTTATACCAAAAAGACCAATTTTCAACCAAAGAGATGAATTTTCAATTAAAATTATGAATCTTCAACAACAAAAAAGACCAAAAAAAGAAGGAATTTCAATAACGTCGTCCTAGTTCAATTTTTAAACCAGAATTTAAATTTTCTAGTCCAAAAGATGGATTTTCAACAAATAAAGATTTTTCAAGCAAAACAAAAAAAAATACAAAATTACGATTTTTTGGTAAAACAGTTGCATTTTAAACTCGAAAATGTGATTTTTCAACAAAAAAGTTCAACAACAAAATTTCTACCAAAAAGATTAGTTTTCTATTATAAAGATGAAGTTTTAACTAAAAAATATCAATTTGAAAAAAAAACAAGAATAGGAAAGATAAATTTTCAGGTAAATAGTTAATTTTGAATTTGAGAAAAAAAAACAATTTTCAGCAAAATAGTTGAATTTTCAATCAAAGAGATGAACCCTTTAAAAAATTTAATTTTCAACCCACAAAGATGAATTCTTCACCAAAACAACGAATTTTCAATCAAATACATAAATTTCCAAATAAATAGTTGAATTTTCAACTAAAATCTGAAATTCTGCAACAAAAAAGATAAATTTTACATAAAGTATTTTAGTATTTTAGTATTTTAATTAAAAAAAACAAATTTTTTATAAAAGAGTTGAATTTTCAAACCGAAAATAATAATTTTATACCAAAAAGACGAATTTTCAACCAACGAGTTGAATTTTCAATTAAAATTATGAATCTTCAACAACAAAAAAGACCAAAAAAAGAAGGAATTTCAACAAAGTCTTCGTAGTAAAATTTTCAAACCAGAATTCAAATTTTTTTATCCAAAAGATGGATTTTCAACAAATAGAGATTTTTCAAGCAAAACCTATTTCCCTGAATTTGCAAGGATATTATTTATTTATATAATATTAAATAATATTAAATATTATTATTATATTATTATTAAATTGAAGAAAATGCCTACAAATTTTAAATATTAAATGAATAATGCTTCGGACGAATGTTGAAGAGCCCGTGTGGAAAAATCTTCTAGCACCGACCAGATGGTCCGGCCTGGGCCAGACCGTATGGTCAGCCGATAGTTATTGCCTGATCAGCCAGTAGTTAATGTCTGATTAGCTTTTAGTTGGAGGCTGGTCAGCCTTTAGTTGGAATCCCTTTATTTTTGTAATGACTTGGGGAAAAACATTCTTCACTATAAATGTATTTAGCTAATCAGCGCCATACCTGGCCCAGACTAGACTGCTAAGATTATAAGGAAAAAGTCTAGCTTTGATAGTGTAAATTCCTTCTTTTCTACCATTTTAGACACCCTGAAAATTTTTCGAAGCATGTCCAACAAAAATTTGCTGATAGAACTTGGAACTTTTTTTAGTCTTGAGTAGCTGATCAGCGTCAGTCCTGGGCCAGACTAGATCTTCCAGACCGAACTTAGCGTCCTGGAAATCCTTGAAAACCTGGAAAAATTCTTGAATTTTGCTCATAGTCCTGGAATTTTTATTTCCTCAAATAAAAAACAGGTCTTTAAATTTGCTCTCTCTTGAATGCAATATTTTTTTGAAAAATTTAATTTTTTAAGGGTTCATCTCTTTGATTGGAAAGTTCACCTTTATTAATAGAAAAGTAATCTTTTTGTGGAATTTTTAGTTAAAATTGGAACTGTTTGGTTGAAAATGATTTTTTTTTCGTTGAAAATTCATATTTTCGAGTTTAAAATGCAATTATTTTAGAAAAAATTCTTAATTTTGTAATTTAATTTTGATGATCCATTTTTTGGATTAGAAATTTTTCTCTGGTTGAAAATTCAACTATTGGTTGAAATTTTGTCTTTTACTGAAAATTTTTCTTTTTGAGTTGAAAATTCAACTATTTATTTGAAAATTTATGTATTTTATTGATAATTTGTCTGTTTTGGTAGAAAATTTATTTTCTTGATTGAAAATTCGTTGTTTTGGTTAAGAATTCATAGTTGTGGGTTAAAAATTAAATTATTTGGTTAAAAATGCATCCATTTTGATGAAAATTAAATTTTTTAAAGGGTTTATCTCTTTGATTGAAAATTTCACTATTTTGCTGGAAATTCGTTTTTTTATTCAAAATTAACTTTTAACCTGAAAATGTATCTTTTCCATTCTTTTTTTGTTTTAAAAATTGATATTATTTAGTTAGAACTTCATTTTTTTAATAGAAAACTATAATATTTTTGGTAGGGTTTTTTTGTTTGTTAAAACTGCAACTGTTTGGTTGAAAAATAAATTTTTCTTTGAAAATTCATATTTTCGAGTTAAAAATGCAACTGTTTTACAAAAAAAATCGTAATTTCGTAGTTTGATTTTTTTTTGTTTTTGCTTGAAAATCTTTATTTATTGAAAATCCACCTTTTGGATTATAAAATTTGAATTCTGGGTTGAAAGTTGAACTACGTGGTTAAACATTCTTTTTTTTTGTTGTTGAAGATTCATCATTTTCATTTGAAAATCTTTTTTTATTAAAACTTGACTTACGTTATGTAAAATTTATTTTCTTTGTTGCAGAATTACAAATTCATAATATTAGTTGAAAATTTATCTCTGGTTGGAAATTCAAATATTGGATGAAATTTTCTTTTTTAATGAGAATTCATTTTTTTTAGTTGAAAATTCAACTATTGGTTCGAAAATTTATGTACTTTATTGAAAATTCGTTGTTTTGGTTAAGAATTCATCTTTGTGGGTTAAAAATTAATTTTTTTTGAAAGGTTCATCTCTTTGATTGAAAATTTAACTATTTTGCTGAAAATTGTTTTTTTTTCAAATTCAAAATTGACTATTTACCTGAAAATGTATCTTTCCTATTTTTGAACTTTTTTCCTGAAAATTCATATTTTCGAGTTTAATATGCAACTGTTTAACAAAAAATTCGTAATTTCGTAATCTGCTTTTTTTTGTTTTGTTTGGAAAATCTTTATTTGTTGAAAATCCATCTTTTGGATTATAAAATTTGAATTCTGGGTTAAAAGTTGAACTACGCTGTTAAAAATTCTTTTATTTTTTTTTTTTGTCTTTTTTGTTGTTGAAGATTCATCATTTTCATTTTAAATTCATCCCTTTGGTTGAAAATTAGTCTTTTTGGTAGAAAATTATTATTTTCGGGTTGAAAATTCAATTATTTTATAGAGAATTTATTTTTTTATTATTATTAAAAGTTGACCTAATTTATGTAAAATTTATTTTCTTTGTGGCAGAATTGCAGACTCATAATATTAGTTGGAAATTTATCTCTGGTTGAAAATTCAACTATTGGTTGAAATTTGCATTTCTACTGAGAATTTTTCTTTTTTAGTTGAAGATTTATCTATTTATTTGAAAATTTATGTATTTTATTGAAAATTTGTCTGTTTTGGTATAAAATTAATTTTCTTGATTGAAAATTCGTTGTTTTGGTTAATAATTCATCTGTGTGGGTTGAAAATTAAATTGTTTAGTTAAAAATGCATCTATTTTGTCGAAAATTAAAATTTTTAAAGGGTTTATCTATTTAATGAAAAATTCAATTATTTTGCTGAAAATTCGTCTTTTTATTAAAAATTAACTTTTTCCCTGAAAATTTACCTGTTTCATTCTTTTTTTGTTTGAAAATTTATATTTATAATAGAAAAATATAATCTCTTTGGTAGAATTTTTTTTCTTTTTTGGTTAAAACTGTAACTTTTTGATTGAAAAGTAACTTTTTTGTTGAAAATTCACATTTTCGTGTTCAAAACGCAACTTTTTTTACTAAAAATTTGTCTTTTGGCTTTAAAGTTCATCAATTTGAGTAAAATTTTTTTCTGTCCTGACTGAAAAATCTTTATTTGTTAAAAATTTGTTCTTTTGATTAGAAAATTTGAATTCTGGGTTGAAAAGTAAACTACTTTGTTAAAAAGGCTTTTTTCATTGTTGTTAATTATTCATTATTTTTATTGAAAATTCATCTCTTTGGTTCAACATTTTTTTTTTTTAGAAAATTAATTTTCTTGGTTGAAAATTTCAACTATTTTGTTAAAAATTTAATTCAATTTACAGTTTATCTCTTTTATTAAAAATTGATTTTTTTTATTTTGTTATAAAAGTTAAATTTTTACTTGAAAATGTATTCTCCTTTTTGATTTTGTTTTGCAAATTAAGATTTCTTAGTTGTAAATTCGTCTTTATTAATATAAAATTAATCTTTTTGGTGGAAATTTCTTATTTTTTTATTAAAACTGCAATTATTTGGTTGAAAATCAACTTTTTTTGAAAATTCATATCATCGGTTTTTTCGAAAATTGGTCTTGTTGATTAGAAAATTTGTATTCTCGTTTGAATGTTGTAATAGTTCGTTACAAATTATTTTTTTTCGGTTGAAGATTCATTATTTTAATTGAAAATTCAATCTGTGGTTGCAAATTTGTTTTTTCATAAAAAAAAATAATATTTTCCAATTGAAAATTCAACTATTCTGTAGAAAATTTGTCTTTTTGGGTTAAAAAATTGTCTAATTCATTCAAAATTCATCATTATTTATTTGATTTATGTATTTTGTTGAAAAAAATTTTTTTCAGTAGAAAATTAATTTTCTTAGTTGGAAATTCGTCGTTTTTATTAAGAATTCATTTTTGTGGGTTGAAAGTTAAACTATGTGATTCAAAATGCAACTATTCGGTTAAAAATTAATTTTCTTTAGGGTTCATCTATTTTATTAAAAATTTAACTATTTTGTTGAAAATTCTTTTTTCGTTGTTATTGAAATGTCAACCAATTATTTTTTTTGTTGAGAATTAATCTTTTTGTTGAAAATTCAACAGTTTTTGTTTAAACATTCGTCTATTTAACTAGGTCAAAGATTCAACTTATTTTGAAAATTGTATTATTTTATTTGAAATTAAAGTTAAATTAGCTTAAAATTTGATAACTTAGTCAAATTTCAACCAATTCTGATAAAAAAAGTCCATTACACACGAAATTAAACTTGCTCTGATAATATCAATAAAAGTTGAAAAAAGGAGAATCCTTTCAACTTACAATCGAAAAAATATTTTCGATTGTAGCCTCATCATTTTTCACCTTGATAAAATGAAAAATTACCAAAAAAATGGGTTTTTGACAATAGAATAAATTTTTTGGGTGCGTATAAAAATTTCACATATGAGACTTTTTTTAGTTCCACTAAACTAGACTAAACCTAAAAAACCTAAAAAACAGTAAAAACGAATTTTTAAAGTTATATTCGACTTAATTTCAAATTTCCTTCAGCAATGAGAGTCCTTAATTCAATGTCATGTCACCCTTACATCAACTTTTCAGTATCAATATCGTCTTAATTTCAGGTCTTTACTATATGAATTTCAAGTCTTTACTACCTTAATTTCAGTTCTTCACTGCCTAAATTTCAGTCTTTTTGTTTGCTTACTTTAATGATTAAAGCAAATTCTTAATTTCAGGTTTCATACGCTTCTTTTTGTTACACCTTAAAATAATTTCAATTCTCGACTTAAATTAATTGTTTCTTTTTTCTGTGTGAAAACCCCCAATCCTGGGCCAGAACAGACCTTCCAGACTGGAGACGGTTGCAAGACCTGACAACCAGACTGCCATTAAATTTTTCCACTCGGGAGAATCTAATCGTTTTTTTTTTTTTTTTTTTTTTTTTTTACTAATGCATGTTGGAAGTCAGAGACTCGCCCTGACTCTGCATCCTCATGGCAGAGGCGGCGGATCCCTAGGGGGCACATCGGTAATGCCCCCCCCCCCCCCCCAAAAAAAACCCAAAAGAGCAAAATTTTGATTTTCGCCCCCCTGAAATTGAATAATTAAATTATTTGGTTGGTTTTTTTTTATAAAATATATTTTTTTTTGTTTTAGGGGGGGGGGGGGGGCTGAAGACTTGGATAAAACTAAGAACTTTAATCCAATAAGAAAATTCACCTATATTTTTAGGTAAAAGTTATTTTGTTTACTGAAAAGGCTATTATTATGTTTTTCGTTCGGAATTCATTTGGTTTGATTGAAAATTCTATTATTTGGTTGAAAATTTAATGATTTTGTTGAAAATACAGGGTGTTCTTTTTAACTTGAGACAACGAAATATCTCAAAAAATACGCATCTTACGGAAAAAATGTGTGGAATAAAAACTTTTTATTTTCGAGGGGGAACAAAGATTTGTTAAAATTTACCCCACCCCACCCCCACAGGAGGCAGGAGTGTGGGTAACTTTGTAATTATAAATGGCAACCACAATTTTTTATCACAGATTCAGATTTTCCTTTAAGAAATACGTAAGTTTTATTGGGAAAATTTGTTTCTATTCGCGATAGATGGCGCTGCAATTGCCACCTTGAAGGGAATAGAGTAATAGACAACTACTACGTCCGCGTCGTTATTCCTGGGTAGAGCTAAAAGTAGTGTCAACAATTTCGTGTTTCGCAATTGCAGCGCCATATATCGCGAATCGAAACAAATTTTCCGAATAAAACTTACGTATTTCGTAAAGGAGAATCTGAATCTGTAATAAAAAATTGTGGTTGCCATTTGAAATTACAAAGTTACAAAGTTATATTTCGTTGTCTCAAGTTAGAAAGAACACTTTCAAAAAGTGATATTTTTTCTCAAAAATGCAAATACTTTGTTAAAAATTAATTTTTTTTAGTAAAAGATTCATCTCTTTGTTTTAAAATAAATTTTCCAAACTGACAATTAAACTTTTCAATGTTGTTTAAAATTTTATTTTATCAGTCACAATTTTAATTTTAAGTTGAAAATTCGTCTTTCTTGGTATAGGAATTTAATCTTCTTGGTTGAAAATTGATCCTTTTTGGTTAAGAATGCATTTGTTTTTTTGAAATATCAACTGTTACTATGCTTAGCTGAGAATTTATTTTTTTTGCTTGAAAAATCGATTATTCGACTTTTTGAACAATTTTGTAAAAATGTAGATTTTTTTACTGAGGATCCATAATTAGAGTTGGAATTTCAACTATTTGCTTTTAAATGAACTTTTGTGTTGAAAATTCTAATGTATTGTAGAAAATTCGTCATTTTGATTGAAATTTTAACAAATTTGTTAATAATTCGTTATTTTTGTTCAAATTTTATTTTATCAGAGTTTTCATCTGAAAATTTAACTATTCTATTTTTAGTTGAAACTTTATACTGTATATTGTCTAACTTGAAAATTCAACTGTTTGTTAAAAAATTAATGTATTTTGTTGAAAACTCGTCTTTTGGGGTAGAAAATTAACCTTTTTTGTTGAAAATTCAACTTTTCGGTTGAAAATTTAATTATTTGGTAGATAATTCATATATTTCGGCAAAAAGTCATCTTTTTGGGTAGAAAATTATTCTTTTTTGTTGAAAGTTTAATTTTCTTGATTAAAAATCTTCTTTTTGGTAAAAAATTCATTTTTCTAGATTCAAAATACCGCTGTTTTTTAAAACATTCGACTTTTTAGCTTGAAAAATTTACTTTTTTGTTGAAAATTCATCTTCCTTGGTTGAAAATGATTTTTTTTTCAAATAAAAATTCATCGGTCTTCTACACAAATTTTCTGTCTTGAAAATTCAAATATTTGATTTAAATGTAATCTTTCTTGTTGCGAAAATTCTACTATTTGATTGGAAATGTATCTTTGTATATTGAAAATTCAACTATTTGGTTAGAAATTTAACTATTTTGTTAAACATCTAATTATTTTTGAAAATTTTTATTATTCTTTAGAGTTACTTAAATCTGCGAAAACCATTCAAGTCTTTGGAAATTTTTCAAATATATTATTTTCGTATATTTGTTGATATTTGTGAAATTATTGAAATCTTTGGGAAATCATTGCAGTTTTCTAAAATCTTTGAAGTATAAGGTAATATTCAATTTTTCGAAACATTTGAAAAATATTTCAAATCTTTGTGAATTTTTTGAAAAATTATTGAAACCTTTCTGAAATTTTCAGAAATATTAAAAATATTTTTCAACTATTTGTTAATATTTTTTAAATTACCGAAATCTTCGGAAGATCATTAAAGTCTTCGTGAAGTCTTTCAAATCTATCCGAAAATATTTGGGAAATCATTGAAGTCTTTGTGAAGTATTTTAAATCTTTCCGAAATGCTCGCAAAATATTTGAAATCTTTGTGTAATCTTTGAAAAATCGTTGAAATCTTTCTGAAATATTTGGAAATATTAAAAATACTTTAAAAATATTTGGTAATATTTTTAAATTATATGAGTCTTCCTGAAATATTTGAAAATATTAAAAATATTCTTGCAATATTTGGTCATATTTTTTAAATTATTGAAATTTTTCTGAAATATTTGGAAATATTTAAAATATTTTTGAAATATTTGGTAATATTCTTGAAATTCTTGAAATTTTT
>CAKNXH010053686.1:3118-19546 GCA_932178445.1 Andricus quercusramuli | reverse complement strand
AAAAATTTAACAATAATTTAAAAAACGATAATTTGCGTTATTTCTTTAGTTTTGCAAATCATATAATAGTCTCTTCTTAATGAAAAAAAGCAGAAACAACATTTTGCAAAACCTTCGATATTTTCGATGGGGAGTGATTAACAAAATAATAATTTGTTTATAATTAATAATGTTGCCGTATCACGAACGTTTTGCAAATTTAATACAAGATAGAGACTGAATTTATAATTACTCACTCAAGTTTGCAAAATGTTCTGAATTTTCGTGAAGCAGTGGGGGGCAAATGTTGCAAATTAATTCTTTTAAACGAATTGCCGACCCGATCACATTTTGCAAAATGTTTTTTTATGTTCAACATATAAAAAACAACTATAGAATTTTTTTGAAGACCTCCGGAATTTTTGTTAATTGACTCGATTTTTATGCCTAATGCCACTGGTCTATCAGTAAAGGTACGCATGAGCTCTGGTGCATGTTTGTTCTAACGAGCGTGAATGAGACAACAAAGTATAATGTGCGAGGCGATAGGAACACGCTATACTATTTGTTATAAACATCGACTCACTATTACGCCATGAATTCTCTTTTTATCTTTGTCTACCATGATCTCACTCTAGCCAACTCTAGCGTTAAGAACATAATGGGAGCATGCACAAACCAAGCTCTTTTTTGAACTGTACGTCACGCCGTCACTATTTTCACTATTTTTCTAACTCATTTAACGCACCGCCAGACGCCGCTCAAAAAGCATACTTTTGCAGTTGTCTATGGAGGCATGAAAACACGCCATTTTTATGATTGCGTTCTGAAAATTTAATTTCAATCGTATTTGACAACACTCGATTGCATCCGGGGGAAAAAGCAACATTTTTCCCATTTTCCTTTTTAAAATGAAATTTAAGTCCTTCCAAAAGGAATTTCTGGGTCTGTCACCTCTAATCTTTTTTAAATATATTATGAAGCTTTTATGCAAGTCAGTCATATAAGCGCAGTCGCCATCTTAAAAACTGTAAAAAAAACTAGGGACGTAAATTACTTACGTAATTTACACTTAAAAAACTTCTTAAATTACTTAAGGTCTATTACGTACGCAACCCTGGTCGCTATAAAGTAATATTCTTCAATCACATTGTGAAAAACACAAGTACCGATCCACCACTTTCAATAAATATGTACCTGCCCATTATCGCAAAATTTGCTAATTAACCATTGACATGCACAGATTTCTGCGATTAAACGTAAAATGATTTGTTTCAAAGACCGACCGAAAAGTTTCCGTTGTGACAACCATATCTTTGAAAATTCTCAAGTCGAAACTTTACGTGTTTTTTTTTCAACGCACCCATTAACTTCAAAGACCATAGCGACTTTCAAACCCTCTATCTGCTGTCAAATATATTTTGGCGAATAAAGTGTGGTAGGTCGAAAACTCGGCAATCAATTCGCTAATTAATGTTAAGTATCATCCTTTTAGAGTGCCTCGTACGTGAAAATATGTGACAATTCATTGTTTATAGCCGGTTCTTCAAACATAAAGTCAATAAGTGACACTTCGCCCACGTTACCCTTCTTCAAGGTAAAGTCGGGTATACTTTAGCCACATATCAATTACCCGGCGCAACATTACCCTGTACCCTAGCCGACTTTACCCACAAATAATGATTACCTGCAACATTTCTTACCCCCAGTTTTTTCTGTGAATATCAGAGCTATATAAACCCCGCACAGCCCTTAGCCTTTTCAGTTGAATATCAGCATATATGCAGAACACTAAGAAGCATATAGAGCTTAAGATTCGAATCGAATTATTTAAAAAAAAAAAATTCAAGAATTAAAACAGTTAATAAAAGTTTGTTCTAACGTTCATGATATATCAAAAAAATTAAAAAGCTTAAAACTAAGTGACGTGAATCTTTCTGAAGATTAATAAAAAGTTTTAAAATAAAATTTAAAACTTATATTGCGAAGTGAAGAATCTTTTGAAGAATAAAGAAATGGACTTTACTAAACTCAATGCGGTTAGCTGCGTGCGAGATTTTCTTCCCATCAAGAAGTTGAAGGAACTGGAAGTGAATAAAAGCCTGCAGATCACAGATGTCAGAAAAGCAGCAACTAAATTTGGCGTGAGAATTGTCATAGACATCGGAAATAATTATATAGTGTACCTTCCTGGAAGACTGCAGAAACTTTTTTCTGAAGAGCAAGACTTATTCAATCAATTTCAATAATCGTGCAGTTCAAAGCAGTTGTTCATGAAATATTTTGGAGGACAGTGCAACGAGATCGAATTTTCAGAGAGTGCTGAAGCTCTTAAGATTTCATTTAAGACACTACTATGTCTTGTACACCGCAAAATCTGTTGATTTTTGCAAAAACTTATAATTTGGATCCATCTTTTACGAAACAAATAATTGTTGGTGCAGAATTAACAAGTGATAAAAATTTAATGCCAACTGTGAATCTGACTAGCAGTCACCCTAGTACGTGCATTTCTCTACAACCCGATGAATGGAAACAGCTTCAAATTTATTTTAAATATATATCATTATATTTAAATGGACATTATGCGCAATTAAATAGGGAAAGAAGAATTGATTTTCCAAATTTTCGAATGAATTTTGTAATGAAAAATGATGATTATTTGGTAACACTGGAACGAGTAGAAAAATCAACTAGATCGCATTATCCATTCTCAATAAGGAAGACAACATTCAGCATCCCCAACGAAGTTTTTCTCTGTGTGAATCAGCATCTGCATCATCTACTATGCGTCCAAAAAGTTTAGGCACCGCGATTTTGGTACAGATTTTCCTGAAAATCTCAGCCGAAAAAAAATCTGAAAATATGGGACCACATGCATGTTATAGCTGAAGGTTTTGCCAATCCAGATACGTAGTTTCAAAATTTTGAGATGAATAGCAATTATTTCTGGGCGAGTGAAAGATGAAAAAGCGTAATTATCCCATCATCATTTTAGAATACTTAACTTTGAATGGCTGCAAGTCAGTGAAAAAAAAATATGAAAAATCTGCAAAAAAGATATGTGTTTTGCTGATCTTTTCTGTGCTTAATGGTGATATTTAGAGTCGGAAATATTTATTTGTTAATAAGTGATTGTCAAAAAACTGGAGAGGTGTCATCTCCGGAACTAAGAAACGTACAGAGATGATTCTTGAAGGAAATTACCCATTTTTAGCTTCTGGCAATGTTTTGCGTATTATCAATGAGCAAAAAGTTGCACTTGAATGTTTAAAATATTATTTTCTTCGTGGAAGAATACAAAAGGCTTAACGATAATCGAGGCTACCGCACTCTCAGCATAGGACTTGTGCTACTGCTACATGTGCACCACGACCCTGAGCCCGGATGCAAAAAAAAAGGGTACCGATAACTGTCAACATCTCTAAATAAATAACAGGCAGGCAATATTTCACCAAAAGTATCGGATATTTTAACAGCGATTGTAATATAAAATATTTTAATTTTTAATTTTTCAATAGTTTCGTAACTAGTATTCAGTGATCAAAATAAATCCGAATTTGAAAGAATCGCAAATTATTTTTTACCCATCCACATTGTTCATCAAAATCATTAATGATCATTAATCATTAATCAGTAATCATTAATCATTAATGTTCATTAATTTGAGTAGAAAATTGGTCCCTTTGGTTAAAAATCAAACTTTTTTTTTGAAGCTACTCCTAGAGAAATGACATGAACATTAATGATTTTGATGAACAATGTGGACGGGTAAAAAATAATTTGCGATCCTTTCAAATTCGGATTTATTTTGATCACTGAATATTAGTTACGAAACTATGAACAAATTAAAAATTAAATTATTTTATATTACAATCGCTGTTAAAATATCCGATATTTTTGGTAAAATATTGCCTGCCTGTTATTTATTTAGAGATATTGACAGTTATGGGTACCCTATTTTTTTTTGCATTCGGGCTCAGGGTCGTGGTGCACATGTAGCAGTAGCACAAGTCCCATGCTGAGAGTGCGGTAGCCTCGATTATCGTTAAGCCTTTTGTATTCTTCCACGAAGAAAATAATTTTTTAAACATACAAGTGCAACTTTTTGCTCATTGGTAATACGCAAAACATTGCCAGAAGCTAAAAATGGGTAATTTCCTTCAAAAATCATCTCTGTACGTTTCTTAGTTCCGGAGATGACACCTCTCCACTTTTTTGACAATCACTTATTAACAAATGAACATTTCCGACTCTAAATATCACCATTGAGCACAGAAAGGATCAACAAAACACATATATTTTTTGCAGATTTTTCATATTTTTTTTTCACTGACTTGCAGCCATTCAAAGTTGAGTATTCTGAAATAATGATGGGATAATTACGCTTTTTCATTTTTCACTCGCCCAGAAATAATTACTATTCATCTCAAAATTTTAAAACTACGTATCTGGATTGGCAAAACCTTCAGCTACAACACGGTGCCTAAACTTTTTGGACGGATGTACACACACCGCTTAGAAGAGTGAAAGACTCTATTGCTGAAATTGTCGCGCAAGTGATTTCTGGTGAAGTGAAATCGCCGAAAATTGAGAGTGTTGCATTATATGTGAAAACACATCATGAAAGTTTACTAAAAAGTGTTTTAAAAAAAAGACCATGTTCTATGCATTCTGATAAATTGTTTTCAGAATTGATTACTTTCACTTCAAAAGTATTTCTGCAGAAATTGTTAATTACACTTTAGCTCAACATTTCAAAGCAGCTGAAAACTTTTTATGTTCAAAAAGAAAAGCTCCTTGATTTTACATTTTTGTGTTTGTTTGTATATAGTTTAACGATGAAAAAATCACTTCGATGATGATTTATATACGTTTTTTGTAATGGTAGAAAAAATAGCATTATTTTTTCAATAAACAAAAAACGAAAATTCTAAACTAATATGTTTTCCTTGTGTTTATTTATTTTAGTAATAATTAAAAAACATATACAATAAAAATAATAATAAGGAATCGATGGGTTTCAATTATAATAATAATAATATATAAGATTAAAAATATCTTTATTGAAAAATAACTTAGTCTTAATACATTTTGCAATATTTTACAAGTCAGACTTATTTACCCAGCTATTATGAGAATCATCGAAACCTAACCATTTTACAAATATCTTATTATTGCTTCTTTTCATTATTTTCTCAACAAGATAGATATCAGAATTTTTTACTTTAAGTAACTCTTCTTCGTAACAACAACCCATAATAGGTTTATCTTGATAATCTGTAAGCATTTCTTTGACAGGTATAGTATTTTTTATTTAGCTTACTGTTAATATTTCAGCAGTCCAGTTCGGTGCATAACCTTTTTTAAAAACATGTTTAAATTTACTTATTCGAACCTTTTCATCAACTTTAAACTTTGATTTCAGGTTCACATTTTTAATTTGAAATCTCTTGTACACATTCAGCAATAACCTTTTTTCATGTTTAATTGTAACATATTTTGGTTTCATTCCGATAGTTCGTGTGCTTATCATCATTGTAAGAAGACACTAAATTAGATCAAATATTCAGCCATTCATAATTTTCTTGCAGACTGAATTGCTTCCACATTTTGTTCTTCAAAGTTCTATTAAATCGCTCACAGATTGATGTCTTTAAATTTCGATAAGTGGAGTACAAATTAATTCTATATTCTTTCATAAGGTTTTGAAAATGAGAGTTAAAAAATACTTTTCCTCTATCCACCTGTAAATTCTTAGGTATACGTTTTCCTATGAGAACAGACTTCATTGCAGCAGTAGCGTCTTCACCTTTCTTAGATTTCACAGGAACAGCCCAAGCGAATTTTGAAAATACATCGATAATGGCCAATATATATCTGTAACTATTATTCTCTCATTCATATGGTTGCATTTCCACAATATCAGCTTGCCAACTTTCATCTATTTTTCGAATATCAACATGTCTGCGAGGATATAGTTTTTGCGTGCCATTTTATGAAGCTCGTTCACCAAAGCTCGTCTTTTCACCTCCATTTTCAAGTACACTCAGTCTGGCATCCAATTGAGAAATGACTGTAGAATTACAATACACCAGTTCTTGTTTTGTATCAACATCAACTTGCAATTTTTAAAAATTTTTATTCACAGATCTCTCTAGAACTTCAATCATCATATTATTATTAACTATTTTGGTTCGTAAAGAAGCTTTAACTTCATACAGTGTTGGTTTCATGTAGTAATAAATTTTGCATAAGATATAAATTGACTCAGCTCGTTTTAAATGACGTCAGAATACGTCGAGACTCATCAAAAGAATGACATAAATTTTTCGAAACGTTGTTTAATATATAATACCATCTTCCGTAATTCTTGAATGATTGATATAATTTCGTTTGTATGACTACGATTTCCAGCTGCTTGGGAAGCTAAAAGTAATCGAAGTCTATCTATTAACTCATTGGGATCGTCCCAGTAAATATAATCCTTCGGTTTTTCCTTCCCATCAACAACCATGTACTGTGGAATTCCACCGCTTCCAGTAGAAGAGTTCTTCTTACTTTGTTGTTTTTTTACACATTTTGGAGATGAAGAAGATACAACATTTTCTATAAAATTTTTAAATTTAAAAGTCCTATTCTGACGTACAGCCTCATCTCTACTGTAATGTTTTCGATGCGCATTGGTTGTATTTATAATTTTACGATAATTTTCAAAATCATTTCCACTTACATAGCTTTCTTTAGGTACTTTCTTGAAGAGGAGTTCAAGTAAGCCTTTAGTTTGAGGTAAATGTAAATCACCTACATTGATATAGTTTCCATCAAAACTTATCGGTGAATCTCCAATCATTAATCTGCCTTTTGATAGTTTTCGCACGCCATACACATTATCTATAACTTTATTTCTCTTCCCTAACAATATGAGATATTTGTTCACAATATCGTTTTGTGAAGTGTTAATTGTTGATTCTAAACCTTCTGAATTATTAGCTGTTTTGTATGAATTTTCACCAACATCCATTTCATCATGATCAAAATCATCATAGTTATATTTTTTTTCATCCCTTGAATCATCCTCGTATTTATTTTTCACCTCTTTCTTCTCTGTTACCGAATCCAATTCCTTAACAGTCTTAAACCCGTTAACTATTTTCTCAAGTGGTGAAACAATCGGTTTAAATGTATTGTTTAAATTGATTTCAGCACTTTCTTTTCCTAATTTCAATATTTTATGTTTATTTCGAATCGATTCTTGAGCTCTTGTGATTTCATGTAAAATATCTCTTTGCTTGAGATAATTCTCTTTTCGTGATGACATTTTGATGCCACTGAGTTAGAAATGCTACTACTTTTATCTGATAATTATACCCCTTATATAAGATTTACTTGTCCACGTTTATGAAACAATCAAATCCTTTTCTATATCTACCACAATTTAATTCACTATCTTTGTCGATCACAATAAATCCATGTTTATGGTTTTTCCAGCATGCTATACATAATTCTTTAAACTGTGCATAAGACATGTCTGTATCAACATGATCATTATATATATGCTTAAGATTCATCTCATCTTGATTAAATAGTATTAACAAATTAAAGTTATCACGTACTAGATGTTTATGAATGCGTGCATACGTTCGACACAGGTAGAAACAGTCAACGTCTCGGTGTCTACCCATAGAAAAGAAGGCTTTTATATTATCCTGCTTCTCGCATGCAACGTCATCGAATACGAATATTGAATTGGATTTTGCCTCATTCGGTGTGAACAATTCTTCATGCTCATTAAATGGAAAGTACTCAACGCCATCTACAGACTGCAGAACCGTTTCTAAGAACTTATATTTTGGTTGATTTAACGACTTTGAGTAAACATATACGTTCTAAAATCTCAATGCATTTGGATGTGTCATTAGAGCAAGAAGGACGTTAGTTTTCCCACAATTGTATGGTCCACAAAATACAGCTCGCACACTATCTGGTAGTAAATCACCATGTCGTTTCTTTTCTCCTGTATATTATGCGGCTGTGCAAGTACATCAAAGTTTAAAATTGGTAATTTCATTGACTGTGTTTTAAACTCCATAGCGTTCAAGCTATGGCTGACATAAAACTATAAATAAAACGTTTATATAGCTTAACGCTTAGTCGTAAACTTAAAGTCATACTGATATGATCGTACACGTAGAGAAAAAGAAAACTAAAGTCAGTCGTCAAAGGACCATGAAAGAGGCAACACGCGGTAACGGTTTAATTAACAGAGTAATTAATAGTCTGCCAATAGAATTGCATCTGCCTGGTTATCAATATTGTGGACCAGGTACAAAGTTGTACAAGCAAGGTTTAGGACTACATTTAAAGAAAAAAAATTTGAAAAAAACTTTGAAGAAAAAAATTTTGAAAAAAACGTTGAAAAAAAAACGTGCTATTTCTACGAAGCCTACATCTCAAGCTCAGACCACACAGTTCAAAGAGCAGAGAAGGGAGAGACGTAAAAGATTAAAGAGAATAAAATTATTTTGCTCTTGTGTTTGTGTATTTGTATATCGTAGTATTATTCAGTGTCATGGAAGAGGAAATTTAAAATATTGAGACACCTATTTTCTTTGATGAATCTATCGCTCATTGCGAAGTGCATGCCCACCAGCCTTACACCTCATCAACATTCAATAATAGTGATGAAATTCGAATCGCTGGGCAACATCAAGATCTCTGTTTACTTCCTCAAAAAAGTTCGCTTCATGTAAACGGATAATTGTTGCAGTTAGATGGAACTCGAGCGGTTAGAACGGTTTTAGTTAATAACGCTATCTGTCATTTGTTGGAAGAAGCAAGATATGAAATAAACGCAATTGAAATTGATAGAGTAAAAAATCTTGGTCTCACGACTCTCATGAAAAATTATGTATCTTTAAATCCTAGTCAAAGCAGAATGATGGAGAACGCTGGTTGGCTTGATTTTTCTGCTGCTAATGATGATAATAAAAAGACATTAACTGATGCAGCTGGTTATTTTGATATTATCATTCCACTTGGGATGATCTTTGGTTTTGCTGAAGATTATCATAAAATCGTTGTTAAAGCTAAACATGAACTAATTTTAGTGAGATCAAAAAGCGATGCGAACGCAATTTTACAAACAGCAATGAAGTATATAAAATTTCAATTAATAGAGTAGAATGGTTATTACCGTACGTGAAACTGTCAGATCAACGAAAAATGAAACTTCTTAAATATATCGAAAGAGATCCTTCTATTTCGATGAGTTTTCGTACGTGGGAATTATATGAGCTTCCCCTACTACCGACAACTTCAAAACATATTTGGACTGTAAAAACATCAACTCAATTGGACAAACCTAGATATATTATATTAGGGTTTCAGACAAACAGAAAGAATAACGTAGGTGTAAACTCCAGTTATTTTGATCACTGCAACATTAGTGAGATCAAATTGTTTTTGAATTCTCAATCTTATCCGTGCTGCAATATGAATCTTGATATTGAAAAGAATCAGTATGCCCTACTCTATCAAACGTATGACAATTTTCAAGCTATGTATTATGGGAAAGAACCGCATCCGCTGCTCACGAAAAGTGAGTTTCTTAAATATGCTCCACTCACGGTCATTGATTGTTCAAAACAGAATGAATCTCTCAAGTTTGGACTGGTTGACATTCGACTTGATTTCGAAGCTCGAGTAAACTTTGCTGCTCAAACTTCAGCGTATTGCTTAATTTTACATGATCGCATAGTTGAATACACTCCAATAAGTGGATCGGTGAAAAAATTGGTATAAAATCGTTGTAATTGAACTTAATTAGTTAGTTTCACTTAGAATGGAGTACGTGGTGGACGCTTAAGGATTTCAGCTGTCAAGTAATGAATTTGTGTTAAAATAATTAGCTATATTTCCAATAAATGAGCATTCTGTAAAACCTTTTAGTTTTCTCTTTCAATCTCCTGGTGAATGGAGCAGCTTATCTGCGAAATGTAAAAAAAGTAACACCTGGCTGAAATACAGTTTTCACGGTATTCCGTGGGAATGTGGTGATATGCCTTATGATTTAGGAAAAATAATATTGAACTTTGTTTTAAAGGATGCTAGTAAAATGTATGTAAAAGGTTCAGAAAATAAAAAGAGTGGTTAAAAAATATAATTAAAAAAACAATGAAAATTATTGATATGCATGATTTAGAGTGTCCCTCGATAAACGTGTTACGCAAGATGTCCAGTACTAATGTTGAATGTATACGTCATACGAGTGCAAAGAATTACAGTTGTGCGTTACAAACCTTATAATATTAGAAAACTGGTTATCTAAATCTTTTATCATCGATAGGATAGAAAAAAAATGTATAGTTTATAAGCATAACAAAAAGTGTATTTTTTTTTTAAGTTTTAATAAAAATTAAAATCTTTAAAACGAAAAAAATCCTTTTTTTTAAATATATATTCCTTCACATTTTAGGATAAGAAATAGTATTTATTTCACTAATTCTTTTATTCTATAGAGTTACTCTACACACTGAGTCTTTTGTCTGATATCAGCTGATTGTACTAGGTCAGGAATCAAAACATATTATGTATAAGGTTTACTCTTCGACTCAATGCTTTTAAGCAGATGTATTCAAATCTAATTTATAACAGTTTTTTCATAATTTATAATGATAATAATAATAACAATAGGGATGAGGGAAGGTTTTTCGTAATTTGATTATGAACTAAAATGTAATTATTGGAATTCATTAAAGGTGTAAATTAACAAAAAATTATTTAAAAAATAATGTTTAAATAATTTTAATTTAAAAAATTATTTTAAAGAATAAAGTTTTAATACTTTTGATCAAAAATTCATTTGAAAATAAAGTTAAAATAATCTTTATTTAACAAATTTTTATTTCAAAAATGAAGTTTTTAAATAATTTTTATGAAAAACTACAAAAGGTTTTTTTAATTTTAGGTTCTATATACTATTAAAAAAAAATTTAGTTCAATTTTCACTGTGTTAACAGTTTAGTTCATAAACGGATTTTTTTTAAAACAAGAAAAAACAAGTTTTATATTTTTAACATATTTATTTAAAAAATCATATAAAAGAACTTGATAAAACAACAATATTAACCTCGTAATATTCTTTTCTAAAGAACTTGAAAATTGCATATTACAGACTATAATATATTTATATCACTGTTAAAAAAATGTTTGCAATTTTAACATACATTTGTTTATCAAATCTAAAACTCGGTATACGAAATATTAATTAAAAGGCTGCATATTGAATTTCACACACATGTATGTATTAATAAATTCTTAGGAAAGTCTGATCATTTTACTTTACATAAATTTAAAAAAAAATTTTACTGTAATCCTCAATCCTAAATAATAAAGTATAATTTGTTTTTTGTCCGACCCCCCTTGAAAACGCGCCATTGCATGCACGTGCAGCAGGCGTGAAGTAGTTGCTTCTGGCCCAGTGACGTTTGCGCATGGTTGCCGGGCCAACAAAAACTTTACGCCCGCTACCCATGAAAGTTTACGCCCGCTACACATACGCTGCACTGAGCGAGAATGTTTTAATGATTGAAGTTTTGTTTTTAGGGTTTCATAGCCCCTCCTCCGGGGGGGGGGGGGGAGGAAGCAACAGAGCATAAACGGCAATTTTTTTAAAAATAATTTTGTTTCCAAAAAATTTTTTTCAACAAATTTTTTTTTTCAAAATTTTTTTTCACCAAATTTTTTTCAAAATTTATTTTCACAAATTTTTTTTTACAACTTTGTTTTCAAAATTTTTTTTTTCACCAAATTTTCTTTTTCAGCAATTTTTTTCAAAAAATTTTTTTCCAACAATTTTTTTACACAAAATTTTTTCACACAATTCTTTTTCAGAACATTTTTTTTCAAACATTTTTTTTTCAAATTTTTTTTCGAACATTTTTTTTTCATTTTTTTTTCAAAAACTCCACTCTATGCAATATAAAATTAGTGTTATTCGTTAACACCTCCTAACAACTTTTTCGGATGGGCGTTGCAAAAAATAGCGTGTGATACACATGCGCCTATAGGCGTGTGATTGCATCATTCGCCTGCGGCTTATGCTGCAAAATTCACATGCTTGTTTTCAAGGAGGGTAGGACAAAAAGTATAGTGTGTATCAAGCGCGTACGGCTATTTTGCCTCCTTTACGCCCTTGATACACAATGTACTATTCTACTTAAACATTAATTCACTATGTTTTGAAAAAAAAGTACAATTAAGCGAGTAATTAAGACATTTATCCTACAGCAGTGGTACTCACGTTCAAATCCTGACATTCACAGTGAATTTTGAAAAAGTTCATTCGTACACTGCACTTTGATTATAAATAAGAATTTATTCGACGAATGTTTTGATTCTTATTTTAGTTTTGAATACTTAGCAAGATATATAAAGCTACAAAGAACTCATGATTCTATTGTAAAAACAAAATAGCGCTGAAAAATTAAATAAATATATTTACTTGATTTATCAGTGATTTTTTTGTTTTTACAATAAAAACATAGATTTTTTTTGTCGCTGCTATTAAAAAAAAAAAATCACTGAATATTAATGATTTCATGAATAATTTTCGCATCATCATCATCATAATCATCATCGTTCATTTCAGCGATTGGACTATTAGTTTCAAAGAACCCACTATCATTATCATCCGTATCACTGTCACGGTCACTGCCACTTAGCTGTTGTTGTTGCTGTTGTTGTTTCTGTTGCTGCTGGTATTGATAATAAAGGTAATCCTGTTGTGGAAACTGGTGAAATCGTTGAGTGTTCTGATGTGCTTGGTTTTCATCCTCTAGAACTCGGAACCAATGAGTTGCGCCCAGTTTATTTGTAATCGCCGTCAAACCACTCCCCGACAAATGAACGTTGAATGAAGATTTCTGTTGGTCACGGCGCAAAGCTCAGTGATTTCCTCAAAAGTGGGTTCTCCTGTTAACGCCGAACGTTCCGGGATTATGATGAATGGTGTTAGGTTGATGTAATTAACCGTCATTTTGAAGATACAGCTGAAATAATAAAAGAATAATTATTCGATAATAATTTCTAATTATAAGATTATGTTTTAAATTCAAATTTATAATTTAAGTGCATAATTAAAAAACGTACTTACTTAGAAAATGATTCCTTGTTGGCTTACTGTGAACTGTTTTAGTGAACTTTAGTGAATGGACCTCTCAGGCTTCCCTAGCCCTTTATAATAGATTTTTTTGTTTATAAAATAATAAAGATAAAGAGCAGATTACGCATTTGAAACTTCCAGAAGGCTCGAGAATATGAAGCGCAAAAAGGAATTTATTCTTATTATGATTTCTGTTAACCTGAACCTTCTTATCTCTCTCTCTCTTCCCCTTCTAACATACTGATTCTATGATGGATTAATGAGTTTTAGACATCTCTATCATATATTAGAAGACTTTGCTTTTTTAAAACCCCACGGTAAAGTATCAGTTACACCAGGTATGAGTACTCTCTTATCATCCTGCCAACTGAGAACGGTTTTATTTTACCTAACAGTATACACTTCATGCTTCTTGCTTTGAATAAAGTTTTGAGATTTCTTCAAATTTTGATAAGATAGCAGAAATTTTTTATAATCATCAAATGTTATTTTATTCAACGTAGAACCTCTAACTCCCTTCGCTTTCTTTCCCTCTTTTTCGCCTAAAACTTTAAATGCATATAATTTTGATCTTAATCGAACGAATTCCGTCATGATTTTGCCATTATTCTCGTCTTTCATCAAACCAAGAACTTTATTATTCAATAGGCTTATACCGTAAACATTATTCAGTGAATAGTCTGCACGGAAAAAAAAGTTCATTAAACTTTCTTGAAGTATTACAAGAGTCGGAGATGAGAGCGAACCTTGAACAAATTTTCTATATTCTGTATAACTTTCAGGATTTAATATAGAACTAACCTAGAATAACTCTACAAGAATTCTGTAAACTTTATATTGAACTCCGATTTGAAAAAGTTTAATAAAATATATAGAGAAATTCATGAAAGAATGCTGAAAACTTTCGTAGAAATCACAATTGAGGTATTGAAAGTTTGTAATCACATAATTATAAGGTTTAAATACCTCAATTCAGTCAAATGTATAGAAAAATTCTTCAAAAAATGTTGAAAAATCTCATAGAAATTCGATTCAAAGTATTGAGTGTTTGTGAACTACTTCAATCTAAGATCTATAGACTTTAGTTCTTTAAAATGTAGCTGCGCAGTCGCTACTGTGCGCAGGCAGCGACTTTTCCGCATCGCTCCCGCGTGAAAAAAAAAGAATTCAAGTCTTAGAGAACATTAGCACGCGTTGAAAATTAAAATATTAAGTTTGCCAATAACCGACACATCTCTAAATGGTAAATCCACTACCGGGGTGCACCGGAACGTGCAGCAGGTCGTTCAAGACGTCATCTACGAGAACTTTTTTAGAATCTAAATTGTATCAATAGCCAAAATAACTACCAATGGTGAGTCGACGATCAGGATGCACCGGAACGTGCACCAGGTCGTTTGGCACGTATTCTACGAGAACTGCTTTAAAATTCAAATTGTGTCAACATCCAAAATAATTAGGTGTTGAGTCGACGATCCAGGTGCACCGAGTCGCGCACCAGGTAGTTCAGCACGTATTCTACGAGAACTTTTTAGAAATTTGAATTGTTTCAACCACCAAATTAACTAACGCCGACTTACCATTCGTAGTTATTTTGGTAGATAAACCTCAAGATTTCTAAAGAAATCATCAAGTCAATCACCCTTCGATCGTTTTTTTATATTAAGAAAATATGAGAGAAAACAAAGTTTTCATATTTTTGTTTCGGTCTTACGATCCATTTAGAAAAAATTGAAAAACTAAATCGAGTCAAAATTCCTTTTTATTGACGTTTTGGCCCCATCTGTGGGCCTTCATCGATACAAACATCTTAAAGAATAATCAGAGTCAATCATAAATATACGTCGAAGCGTATGACAACATTTTAAAATTTTGTGAAGTCAGATATCATTCTGAAGTTTTAAAAATCATTATGAAGTTTGTAAAAAAAGTATTGGGAAAATATAAAGTCCAAGGAACTTTCACAATATGTTAAAAAAGGTTCATATTTTGTAATTAAAATGCTGTGAAACAGCTAACAAACTGATGTTTTTTTCACAAACTTCATAGTGATTTTGAAAACTTCAGAATGATCTGACTTTACAAAATTTTAAAATGTTGTCATTCGCTTCGACGTATATTTATGATTGAGTTCGATTATTCTCTAAGATGTTTCTGTCGGTTATTGGAAAGCTTAAGATTTTAATTTTCATCGTTAAAAATTGAAATAGATTCAACTTTTCCCATGTCATATCTTATTTAATCGATTAAAAAAAGAATTTGCGATTAAAAATTTGTTCGAAATTTAAAGTTCCCAAAATTTAAAAAATGTTAAAAATCCCGAAATTTGTAATTACCTAAATTTTAAACTAAATTTTCGAAATATGATATTCTTGAAATTACTGACATTATAAATATAAAACTCCAGAAATTTAAAATTTCCGAAATCATTAACCTAGAATTTTCAAATCACAAAAATTTGTCAAACAGCCCTTCACAGCTGTAGCTTATATTTTAGATTTTTTTTTTATACTACAAGTTATGTTAGCTGCGAGGTTTTCTCAGGAGCTCCGAATGCGTAGGTAGGGGGTTCGAGCCCACAGCGAATAATAATTTTAATAGCGTGCGATTATTTGGGTAGTGATTGTTTGTGTAATAGTAAATAATTATGTACTTAAATATGTGAACAAATATTAAAGCATAATGATAATAATAATGATAATAAAAAAGATTTTTTTTAGGTTGAAAATCGGCCATGATTTTATAGAACTGTTCTCTATAGTTTCGAGACTTATCCGATGTAGACTGTATATTAGCTGGACTTTTAGATTTTCTAGAACTATTCTACGTTTTTCGCATTTCAGAGAACTCTGTATTAAATTTTGTAGAATAGTTCGATGCAATGTAAAACCAAGAAGCTTTTAACTTTGAATAAACTACCTGTCGTATCCTCTACTATAGGACTAGTTCTATAAAATTTAATGCAATTTTTTTTCCGTGTGCAGTGTCAGATTTCTTTGAATCTCGCTTAATGTACTCGTATACATCAGGCACGACTATGTGATATATCAAACTATCTGTGTCTGTGTAAAGCAACTTTGCTTGATTGCCAACATTTTTTAAAATATAATTGTAATGCAAATTGTACATGTATATTTTGGATACATCGAGAACAGTAAATCATGTGTAAATAGGCTTGTTGAAATTAACTTCTAATCGATCAAGCTCAATTATAACCATATTTTCCTTAAATATGATGCAGCTGTTGAAGTTAGGTTTTGCAATTAAGGCTTTCGCTCCATACG
>CAKNXH010053677.1:13508-46967 GCA_932178445.1 Andricus quercusramuli | reverse complement strand
CAGCCGGTCAGGCCTGGGGCTAGCAAAAAAAACGTTAAACTTTTTGCCAGGCCCAGATCAGACCATCTGGCCAGCGTCAAGACTGGAAACCAGACAGTCTGGTCTGGGCCGGACCAGCACCAGAAGATTTTTCCACACGGGAAGATAGAATCAATTAAAATTATGAAAATTTTGTATTCAAAGCTCTGTTTTGATTTTTCAGCAATCATGCACACATCCAAGCCTCTGACGTACTGTTTACTATCATGGAATTTTCCGTAGTCTCAGGAAAATTTTATAATACCAGACAGTGCCTACATCTGATGATATGATTTTCAAAGATAGACGAAAACGCGACTTTTGGCACTTTAACCTCAATTATTTCAAAAAATGTAAGTGATAAACAAATTTCGCTTCCAAATTATGTTTCAGTGATCAAGAATCTATGTCACGAAAAAGTTCCCATCCTATTAATGAATGATGATAATAATCTCCTCGCTAATAGTTATGGTAGACTGATATTTTTCAAACACTTTTTAATCATATTTTCGATAATTCTGTAGGGAAATATATGCAAAAAACAGGGGTTTTAGCACATTTTTTAAGTTTCAAAGGGAAAATTCTGCATTTTTTACTGAAATCATTTACAGATTTGTCGATGGACTTTTACAGATTTGACAAAGGTTTGATTGTGACGAAAAATAACCAAAAAACTTTAAAGAACGGTTAGTGTCTTATCAAACGCTATAATAAAATTCCATAAATCGAAATTCTACTATTCTTCCAACATGTATTATAAAATCACTTAGGCTTTGATTTTTAAAAACAATTTTGTATATACTTAAAGAATGCGGCCAATCAAATAGGAGTAATTCAACGCAGATTTATATATATTTTAAGACAATATAATTTAAAAGTTTTCAGAAATTGTATTGAAGATATGACACCCATTAAAAATGTTTGAAAAATCTTAATGTAGCCAAACCTTCAGCGAAGAGTATATGGATTCTCGTATTGCAAGGCAATGAAGAGGTCAAAACTCTTTAGAAAAAGCCATACTCATTTATTTTCGACTCATAAAAGAACCACTACCTTCAAAAGTGTTTGTACTGGGAAAAATTGCAAGAAGGAAAAAATGTCTGGCGAAGATGAGGTTGGGTGCGAAAGGGGCAAGGACCTCGAATGAGTCTTTTCGCTTGAATGGTCAACTTCCATAATTCCCTACCGTGCTGTAGTACTGACGCGGACATTTCGTTAACAATTATATGTAACTGCTTTCGTGACAATGACTCAAATCAGCCAACCGCGCAAGGCGCGGATAACATACGATGTAATAACCGCTCAAGCCAGCAACAGCAACCTAAACCTTTAGTCCAGTGTCTGTAAAGAATCTAGGTGGTGCAGGAGGAAAGAAGTGGTTGGAGAAGGACGAAGAGGACGAGAGAAGTGGTGGATGACGGGAAGAATGAAGAGGAGAGGCGGTGGACAAGGATGTAAATCATAATATGTAAATCCGTGTGATTTCGTCTGGCTCTTGCCGTGGCTGGCGCTCCAAACTGACGGTCGTTTCGCGAGAATTCGAGAAGATCTCCTAGGGGCCTGTTTCGCAAAACTACGCAAATCCACAATTGGCGCTTTCTTACTTTCCCACGCAATCGTCGCGAGTTATACTTATCCTTAATTGCTGCACGGAAATACATATTAGCACAACTACCAAAATGAATTGATAATTATTCAACAGGTGTTTATCCACACATTCGGACTAGTAGGTCTAAACAAGATAACTTGATAGAACATTTTTCATCTCATTTCTTGGTTAACCAATTGTTCAAGTTATTTCTTTTCCTCCTCATTCACTTTCCCTAGAGTCTAGATAGAAAAAACTAGGTTTTCAATTGTGTTTTAGCTCATTTTTTCACAAACCCATTTTGAACTTCAGCTAAGTCCGTTCTCATAATCACTGTCAAAACTGAAAAACAAACGCTTCAATGTTCGATATCACTTGAAATGAAACAGGTCTGGTTCAATTTTGTATCAGCAAATTTGTCACAGTTTTTTGGTTCAGAATGAAATTTTTTTTCTGTGCTCGAGGCAACGACGACGGGAAAGATATTTATGATATAAAAGGAGTCACAATTGGCAATAAGGGAGATAAGTGATATATATTATATACACATTATTGGAATTGATAGGAGGAAAAGAAAATGTGAAATCGTTCAGATCGTTTGATGGGGTTGAGTAAGGATGCTGTATTTCACTTTTTATTGGGTTCTGTTGAAGGCGAAACGAAAACCTAAATACGTCTGGATACATTCGCGAGTAGACAATACGTGTCGGAACGATTGGAGTTCCCTATGCCTAATATCCGGCGCGACCGCGACCGCGTGCTAGGCCCAAAAGTTAAACCGTAGCCAATCACGATTAACAGTCCCTTAGTCAATGGGTAAGCGTCTCGGCGAATTTCGAGCGGTCGCATTCAGTTGAGGTTAAAATGAAGGATTGGATAGAAGCTGTTCTCTGGTCCTCTCGGGTGATTGTTGAAGAGCTAAGAGCTGCCCAGCAGATTTCTTAGCTTGGAAGCCAAGTTGAGCCGACTTACAACCAGCTAGCCACGTAAGGCCTACGGCTAGCATGCAGGAACCAGAATCAACCAGAATGCCTCGCGCCGCCATGAACTCAAGAGAGACTCGAGGAGAATCGAGTCGAAGCGAGTCGAGCCGGGACCCGGGTCTCAAGCTGAGAGGCTGAATTCCATACTCTATACCTTTTATATTACCTTTGACTATGCGGAGTGATGGCTTAGAGCCACGCAACTTATCAAACAATGAATAACCCTTCGAGAAGTCCTTTCGTACTCGTTTTTTTTTGGGGGGTCAGTTTTGGGGAAAGAGTTCATTGCGAAGTAGGAATCATGGAGCAATGATAGTCAAAAATCCTAATTATTTCAACTGATAAACAGTAAATAACTGAGGATAGGTTTGTTGCAATTCTCTATTCTTCTCTTCTCTGAACCAACCGATTTCCCAATATTTTTCTATTCTATGTCCCAAGCTTTTTCTAAGATTCTTCAGTCTTTGTCCATTCACTGTATCTTCTGAAATTGTCATTTTAATGTGTAATTTTCTTGAATTCACAAATTGTTTTGACCGATCGTCATTTGTAATTTTACTACAAAGGTAGCAGAGTTCTTTCACTTCTGGTACCCATTCATGTTTAACCTAAATATTCGAGCGCTGCTAACTTCTTTGTTTCTGCATGTCATTAACTTAGTTTTGCCTCCTTTTATTATCATGTCCTATCAATAGAAAATTTTCTTCATTACACGTTTCGCTTTTTCAAACTCTTTTTCTGCACTAGTTATTAGCACTGTGTACATCATCCACGAATCTCAACATTTTGATCAGCTTTCCCTGAACTTTAATTTTTTTTTGTACTATAATTTCATTAATTGCATGTTCTGTACACGAACTATTTAACTAACTACATAACTACGTATATATGACCTGTACTTAACAACAATGACGACAATGAACGTCTTTGTTTCACTCAATTTATAATGTTCGAGTATGCTTGCTTATAAAATGGATATCGCCGGTACAGTACAATTTTGAAAAAAACTGTAAAACAGTCACCAATTTTGTGTTTGCTGTGGAATAAAATATGTGGCCGTCCGCGAAGAAAGGAACCTATTTTTTATGTGCTCTTTCATGATAAAAAATATTATTCCTATATCTGAAAAATTCGAATTGATATTAATCTGCAAAGTGGGCCCTCTTATTATAAGTTCCTGTATTGGAACGCCTCTTCAATCGGTCTTCCTGTAAAACGAAGCTACCGCGCATCAGGTACCTTTCTTCACAAAACACACATATTAATCTACTATTGAATGCTGGTAATAAGTTCCTTACACTTCCAGTTATATCAGTTTAAAATCCCGTTATCCCCCTTATTTATCTGCTATGAAATATAAATATATTTCAATGAAAGGCACTTTCTCAAGATATCTCAGATATTATACATAATAGTCTCCACTAATTTTTTTTGCCGAACTGAAAATATGTTGCTAATATCGCACCAACGCCTAAATACATGTCAGATTATATCTCGTGAGACATCCTACTGGAATTTATCTTGCCACTTCCGCCAAAATTCCCCCCGGTTACACGATTCCTCGAATATTTGTCTATTATTCAAATGAAGCAGGCGCAGGTGTAATTTAAAGAATGTTCGTCTGGTCGAATTATGCCCGATTCGTATGCCACCCTAAATATGTTAAAGCCTTGAGTAAAGTATAACTCTCAACTGGAACTGAGAAGAGCTTAACTATACAGGCAAAAACCAAAAAGCAAGAAGCAAGAAGCGATAGAAAATAAAACTTAAAATACAAAAATCAACGTTTTTTAATCGAATACATCGTTACAAAATGATGTAAAACGATAATCACAAGCATAAAAGGACATTAAGATTCGTGACACAGAAACAACGAGGAGACATGATAGAATAATGTGCACTTAAAAATGGCTACAGGACACGTGTATCGCATCCTTAATGAGCAGTTAATTAGCGACGGAGGGTCGTAAAAACTTACGAGGCGATCAATACTTTTAGAGAAGACTTTATTAACACTCCTGAGACTGAAAAATGGTGCACGCGTGTGTCAAAGGCTCAAATAAAATATTAATTACCTTCCTTAAAAACCATGCGTGACTCAGGAATTGTAAATATTTTTACAGAACGTGCATTAAAGCCACACTGGGGCATGATGTATTGATTTTCAGGGGAGAAAGCGTTCAAACGCCAATTTGTCGGCCGAATGAAAATCACGAGGTAGAAGTCAAGCAGTGAAACAATTAATGTTCGGTTGTAGGAATCAATGTAAGTACACGTTTAGCCACACCTAATACTAGGTTTAACCTCAGATATATTGGAAAGGATATATAATAACCGAAGGTTAAATATGTGTAGAAAATATTTTATGTGTAGAAATACTGTTGTTATAGATTAAAGAGAATGATAATCGAAAACGAGTTACAATAAAGTATACATGCAGAGAACAGAAAAAAAAATTTGGTTTAATTTTTGGGACACACCTTGTCAAACTTGTAGTGAGTTTGAGATTTACATAGATACGTCATTCACATATCGCAGCATTAGAAGTACGTTGACCCTTTTTATATTTTAAATACATTGCGCATGTCACCTTTTTGGTAGCAAGTGACAGATAATTCTCTTTTTTGCATGGTTTGGACGAATTTCAAGCCGAGATGAAAGATTTGATTTGAACCTCGGTTTGGACAATTGTAATGCAAATAAAAGGAGGAACGAGTTTGAAGGATTGGAAGGGTATACGATGCTAAATTAATTACTTTCGAAGAGTCGAACGACAGGTATGGAGGTAACAGAATGTTATGTATGTTCAGCAGATTTTTTTTGGCAGGAAAGAAATCCTTGAAAAAAATAAGTGATTTATGTCGGTGGTGGTAAAAGAACTTGGACTGCAGCACAAATCAGAATATATATGTTCTGGAAGAGCAAGAGAAATGTTACAGAGCATAAATCATGCGACTGATCAGTGATCACTTACTATGATCAACATGAAGAGCAAGGAAATCTACATTTACATAAAATTAGAATGTTCTAACGGCATAGAGTCTATTTTTAAAGTATATATCTCTGGATCTGTTTTGAAGAAGGGATATTTTCTTTAGAGGACTACAGATTTTGACGTCTAATTAGATATGCTGAGTAGATATTACATATCCTTGGAAGATATCTTTTTAACATGAAGCTAGGATATTTTGAATATATTTCGAATCTATTATGACATAATAATCAGACAAGAAGTGACTAAAGACAAAAATAAAGTAATTTGAAGGGTCGTAGAAAAAATTGGTAAGACATCTTTAATTTGTGAAGAAAGGAGACCTTTGGGAAAGGAAAAACGTTTACCGTTTTCCGATAAGTACATATGCTTTTTATCCCATGTTAAATACCGTAGAATCATTTATTTTGCGTGGGCGGAGCTCATCGTAGCGGAAGAAATATTAGAAAGGACGAGGAGATAGTCGAAGGTCAAGAACCCTCGATCCGAGACCTCAACTTGCAAAGAGAAGACTGTCAAGTGCTCAGTCAGTCTACCTCGGACGGATCTGCGGTCAGGACCTTACTGTCCACACCTTCTTCGTCATCGTTATCTTCAAACACTAATTAAAACCTCATAACAGACGTTCTGGTACACTTCGCGCAACGTCAAGACCAACTGGAACTTATGGAATAAGAATTGATTGATGGGCAAGAGAGTGCTCTCCACTCGAAACCGCCAACGATGATGTCATGGATTGAAAGAATTAAAAAAAAGATGCTTTAAAAATAATTTTTAGAGAAGAGCACATCAAATACGATTGAATTATTCAAATTTAAGAGGCAATAAGTCGTAGAGTGTTATTCTAATACGTATTGCAGAGTTTCTGTCAATGAATGCAATGCGATTAAAAAGACGTAGATGTTCATTTTTTATATTGTCCAGTACAGTTTAGTTTTTGCATTCACCTTCAAAAGGGGCGAAAATTTTAAGAAATTTTAAACCGAATCTAAATTTTATTTATATTTTGAGTCACTCTTTAACATCATAAGCCATAACAGCTTGTAATTTTCTTTAATCCAGTTTGATTTCTGCATTTATTATATTGCAAAAAACTGAGTTTGCATAATCATTACTTAATTAACAATATTGATTCATTAATTTCTTTCGTAGGTAACAGTGATTATTACATATTATCCATATACATTATATAAATACGTATATACCACTAGAATTTTCGTTATGAAACACGTACTCCCTTTCATCTTTTGTTGTTAATCAATAAATGAATTTTCCACATTTAGATAGTGGTGCCGAAAGCAAAACAATTAAAATCTAATTTCAGTGTCTTCGCAATGTTTAATTCAAGTATGTACTGAAACTTCACTGTTGACAATTTTCTGAATATTGTGAAACATTTCAAACACAAAAATTTTTTGAATGCATATTACTAAAGTATGAAAATTAGTCTTCTGCGCTTCATACGAATAAAATTTTCTATCTTTCGAAAACGAAAAATGAAAATTTTATTTCTCGGATAAAAACCGAGAAACGGGGAAAAAATTGAACGAAACAGAAAATTCAAGGCATTATGTGATGAAAAAATTATAAGTTTGCTTTGATAGCATGAAATAAAAAAAGACTAAATGTTCTTTTAAAAGTTAAGACTTGTGCAAACTAAAATACTAATGACAAAACTTGTGAAACTGGCATTTGAATAATAGTAATCAAAAGAATTATGTTCGAGTAACCTGCATTTTTATCTCGCAGAAATGTTGACTTAAATATTTAATATTACATTTGAATCTTCTACTCTATTATTATCATTTATTTTTATTTCATTAATTGGAAATTTTGAAAACACATAAGATACTCACACATGTAAAAAAAATTTACTTTAATTCGTTTGCAATCCATTATTTTTTCGAAATCAGTAATATTTTTCTGCGTGTTGTTACATTTTGTTTCTTCATAAAAGAAAACGTCCAAAGTAATCGTGACCTTAATCCCAACGATCGAGATGCCAATTTTCTTGCTTTATATTTAATTTAAATGCATGTGATCTGCAGTTGGTACTATGGAATTATAAAAATACATGAGTTTTACTCTTAAATGCTTCTTTTAACATATTTTTCAACAATATATTCAAACTATAACTAGTCTGTCGTTTGTTTTCCCGTTTCTCAGTTTTCATGGGGCAAAAAATTCCCATATTTCTCGTTTTAAAAAGTGAGAAGATTTTATTCAGATGAAAGAAGGAAAAGCAATAAAAATTACAAAATGAACGTATGATAAAACTGTAACGTAGGCAGTTTTCATATACATTAACATTATTACATTAATTTTCGCAATTTTATGAAACGTGTAACAGCATAAAACATCCTACAGATGTTTCGTAAAATTAAGGAAGGACATTCTAACAATGTTCATTACAATTTGTAAGTATAAGGATAGAAATTTCGTAAATTGAAGAATAAGTATATATTAAATTAAATATTTTTCTACATTGTCTTATTAAGTTGAAAACACTTCGATACTGAAAGATTTGTAACAATCTGAAAGGTGTAACAGACGTGGTAAAGATCTGTGCGAACAAAAATGTTTGGGTAATCACAGAGAGCCTCGTTTGTGCATTGCATCTTAATCGTGCCTTCATTTCCGCACACACGCTTGGATATCAATCTCAAACAGGTATTCCGCGTGTGAGCCTTTGCCAAGGCTAAGCGCGTTCGTAAATATATGCGAAAGCGATGGCCTACAATTACCTATCAACGTGATAGTACAGCAGATTACCTATGCATGTACTGATGTGAAAACGGGACGAATGTCTTTCTTCGTCAAAGCAGGTGGAAAACAGAAAACAGGGAATAATTTCTTCCTCTCTAGTTCTTTCTCTCGTATGATTCTACATTCATTTAAATAGAATTTTAGATTGATGTCTGTGTAGGCAATTGATAGAGAAAGTGATCTAAGTTACGTCTGCCTTTTCTGGAAAATTAGCTCATTTGTAAACTACATTAAATCTGGTACGAAACGCGGAGTTCCTATAATTGGCAATGAAAGTTGCCTGTATTGACTAAGTAAAATGAGTGTCCGACTTCTGTCCGTTGACAATAACAGTTCGTTAACGTGTTTGATTTAAAGGCTCGTATACAATAGAAGACATAAAAAATTGCTTGTTTGTGAATTCGAACCGTTTTGATTGGTTTAATGAGTTTTTCTTAGATTGAGTGCAACGAGTGATTTGATTTTAAATTTCAACTGGTTAACAGCCTGGTTATTTGAGGACATTTCAAAACAATAGTTTTTATTTAATTCACGAGATTGTTGGACGAGTTAAAATATCGAAACTTCTATTAAATAAAAAGCGATTATAACACAAGCGCTTTCATAATAACGGTTTCATAAAAATTACAATGTAATTCTGGTTTCTCTCAAAATAGTAAACGGTGACAAAAGGCATGCTGTAGGCACTGGCAAGAAAATTAGTACAAATAGAAGTCCAAAAATAGACTTGTCGGACTGGTTTTTACTCAGTCACCCTGCCTCAAAACATGTATATTATTCAAGATATATACATCGAGTTAATGTATGCATATAAAGAAAACAATTAGGGGTTTACTGAATCGACAAGAATCCTGTGAAAATTCGATTAGCAGTTGTCTTCAAAAGGCATACCTAACAATTTGCAAGCCTATGAATGCGGGCGATTCTAATTTTGTAGCAAAAATTAAATTTATATGCAACAGAATGCATGAGTCATTTTCAATTATATATTTTTTTACAAATCGAAAATCGTGAGAAAGCAAAATGTTGTATTATTAAATAAAAGGATTTTGAAGATGTGAACAATAAATATTAATAGCAAAAACAAAGTAGTAATTTTAATTTTAATGTCCAAAGCTAAAATATTTCATGCGAAAGGCAAAAAAACATATGGCAAGAATGTCTGTTTTCAAGTGCACATTACAAATATCGTTATGTTTTACACTATTATTAAATATGAGGAAGTTAGTGTAAATAAGTACCAGAAGACATAACAAGTACTGTGTAAGCATATTCAATATTTGAACTACTATTTACAAAAAGATAAAAGGTAGTTTACTGGCAGATAAAGAAAATCTCCTATAATCTTGCAATTAAACTGTCCCTTTGCTTGATGTACCAAGATTCGCTAAAAGAAAATAGGAGCCTTTTATGAATTTCTATCAAAAATAAGTTTATGATTGGCAAAAGGGAGAAGCCTCAGGCTACAAAATGATTTGATCTAAATCGCAGAATGCAAAAAAAATTTAAGACATAGATTCGAAAAAGAAAAGTTTTTAATGGGTGCAATTTAGGTATCAAACAGTGGCGTGACTAAATTATCTCAATTCTAGATAAGATGCGTAGTTTTCTATAAACTTAGTAAGTCTTTATGAATAATATAAAGTTGCGGAAATTAAAAGTAAAACTTTTAACAAATCTTAGTTTTTTATTCCCAATTAAAATGACATCAAAATTTATATGTTCGATATCATTGTTGCTATAAATGGAAAATATGACACAATAACATTTGGTGACAACCAAATTTATATCCTTTCAAAATTTTTATCAGTACCAATTGGAACAACCAAAAAAACTACTGCATCATTTTTATTTGTGGCCAGTCAAAATTATATTGTTCTCAATCCAATTGATGTGTGTCTATTTAATTTGGAATTGCGAAAATCGAAACGCAATTTTGTAGATACCTTACAAACTATCTTGGTACCTTTGGTCCCAACCGAAAATATATCTAAAATATTTGGTACCACTTAGCAAATTTGAATATAGTATTTCATACCACTTGGTACCAATTGCTAATCTTTCCATTGTTTTTGTTAATCTTATGCCAATCGAATATATTATATCTAAAGTGTTTGGTACCACGTGGTACAAATTAAAAATATGTAAATATAGCGTCTGGCATCAGCCAAATTTATATCAGTTCTAATTGGTTCCACTAGAAAATTTGCGTCAAAAGTAATTGGTACCAGTCAAAATTATAGCCATTTCGATCAAAATGATGTGTGTTCATTTAACTTCAACTAATGATAATCAATACGAATATTCATAGGTATAAGTTACCTTGGTGCCACTTGATTTTATACTTTCATCACCAACCAAAAATATATTAATAATTTTTGCTACCCCTAGGTACCAGTTATCAATACATCGATGGAAGCTATATTGATACTATAATTATAGCCAGCAAAAATTATAGTTTTTACCAAACAAAATGATATTCATGTCAATATAATTTGAACTGCCAAAGATCTAATGTATGAATCAAAACCAAATATTTCAGGTAATATTAGTTTTCCCCTAATTGTAATATGCTAATCAAAATTATCTAGTTACAAACTAGTGCCGCGCGAAATTGTACTGATACTAATGGATAACAGTTGAAATTGTAGATCAATTCTAACATCATCTACAATTTTTATCAGAACTAATCTTATGATTGATGAAAGAAGAAAGAAGTCCCATGATATAAAATGATTTGATCTAGATCATAGAAAGCCAAAAATTAAGGCATCGATTGAAAAAAAATTGATCGAGTGCAATTTGGGCATCAAACAGTGGCGTGACCATAAATATCTCGATTATAGAGAAGATACATAGTTGTTTATCAAATGCTGTAATTTTCTATAATGAAGCTTACTTCGGTAGACGATGCGGACTTGCAAAGGAATTTATTAAATACACTCGTGCCCGCTTTCTGCCACTGGTTCATACCGTGATGGGTTCGTTGCATTAAAGTTTTTAGCGTTGAGAAAATAAGGTAGAAAAGGGAATCTAAAGCCCCGTTATATGCCTCCTCCTCCTCCTTCCCACGACTGCATCATCGGCACGAATGCACGCTGCGCCGACTTAGAGTCAGTAAGTGAAGCGAAATTAGTTGCCAAACTAATTTCCTAATAAGTATGATAGTAATCGATCGAATTCCAATCACGCGATGAAAAAAACTCCTGGCATGAACAAACTGTCACATTGTCATTTTAGGTGATTTTAACTGCGACTAGATTTTAACTCAAGTTTCAACTTACTTCTAATAATGATAATTTACTCTCGATGCTGACAACACATTCAGCTATGATTTCCCCCCATAATAATCTAATTGACGATAATATCTCTGATCAGTCTCTAGTCTCTAGTCTCTTGGAAAATGACATTTACTGGTTCCCCGATATCTAGAATCGAGATCTAGTTCTTACGATATTACTCGTTTTTGCTCTGCCTACAGTCTGTCTATATATTTCTCAAATTATAAACTCAGAGCAATTAGTATAAATATAAACGTGCAATTAGTAAGTATAAATTACGATCAGTATTTGTCTTGTTATAACTGAGATACGACCGGAAAGGTTAATCGTGATCTGAAAGCTGTTAACAGAGCATAACTTTCTTCATCAATTTTTTGACGTTGTATACGTGAAAACGAAACTTGCGCAAATGAGAGAGATTTTTAAATTTAGTTAAGTGCCTCTAATATAAAATCGGTTCGGGCTTTAGTTCGATATGGAAAGCAGTTATTAGGGCAGTTATTATTTCCTTCCTGTACTCATAACAAATCTACTAGATCATTTGAAACGGTCTCTGAGAATCGGTTGGCTCAGAAATTTTATAATTAAAAGTTTTTATAATGCTCGGGAAAATCGAGGAAACATTTTTCTGATATATCGTTAGAAAATGAAGGTAATTTAATATTTTTGACCTTCGCTTAGAAAAGAGATATCGTTTTATAATAACCATTACTGAGATAGTTTTATGAACTTTAAATTAGCTTTGGAACTACTCCACACTTGTTCTTCTTCTATCTATTATCTACTACAGCATTTTCTTCCAAATATGCGCCAATTAAAATTTTTAGAATGTGTGAGTAATTTTGTTAATAAAGGACTCCACAAAAAATGTATGGAAAAGTCCTTTCAGTGGAATTGGCCCATTATGACTTTTTATAGGCATCACGTGAACCATCATAAATTTGAACTTTCGACCGATCTGACTGGAAGACTTTTTCTATACATCTTTTGCAGGTCCCTTTTATATAAAATTATATTGGTACCAATTATTACAAATCAAAAATATATCAACACTTTTTTATACGAGTTAAAGACATATCACTATCAATTGGTATTTCGATGCAAAGTGATAGCAGTGGAAATTATATTAATACTAATTAGTACTATTGAAACTGCCATCAAACATATTCGACTGGTACAAATTTGTATCAATGAAATTTTGACTGGTATATACGAATTTATATTGAGGACATTTATTTCGAATCGAGAAGCCGCAGATGATCTTTCCTTTGTGCAAATAAATTTGAACTGGTACCAATCGACATTCTTTAAGTTTCCACTGATACCACATGGTCTCGATGAAATTTTGACTATTAATCATTTGTATGTAGGGAATTAGAACAGGTACCAAATGATATCGACAAAATTTCTATTGTTATCAATTTATATCGATACAATTTCGAATGGGTACCGCTACAATTTGAACTGGTAGCAATAGATTTCGATTGCATTTCGTCTGTTATTGAATGGTATCAAGAAAATTTCGATCCATACCAACTGGTACCGTTGAAATTGGAACTAGTACCAATAAGTTTCGATGCGACTTGTATCAATTGGCATAATTAATATTTTCAATTAAACCAAATGGTGTCGATGAAATTTTAACTATACAGTACCAATTCGTATGTGTGAAATTTGAAATGACACCAATTGATATTTAGTGAACTACGACAGATACTAATTGGTATCGATGCAATTTCAATTGGCACTGATTGGTATTTCGATAAAAATTGACTTCATTATAAGTAGAATTGGTAATATCAAAAATTGTTTTGTAGCCAATAAAAATGATATATTTCGTAATAAAAGTTATCCTACGTAGAACGTTGAAACCAATTGAAATTTTCATCATACTAATTTGTACCGGTCAAAATTATTTTGATAACCATTCGTTATGTCAAACATTCCTGTCTTTGTAACACTAAATCGTATAATATGCAAGAAACGTAACATTTCCAGTGCAGAACATTTCAATAAATCGAACAGGATTCTTTGGTTGTTTACCCATATCGTGGATATACTGACACGTATACGTGAATCGGCGTTATGTGCGTTGTGGCAATGCGTCCCGTGCAAAGCTGCGAGAAGCAGAAGGAACACACGGACAACAAAAGAGACCAAGAAAAGCAAGCACCTCGAGATGCCGAGGAGCGAACGAGCGAAAGAGTACCAGTGGTTAAGAGACGCGTTCAAGGATGAAAAAAAAAGAATCTCAAAAAAGAAAAAGGAAAAAAAGAGAAAAAGGAGATGAAAGAAGGGGGGAGCGTAGAGAATCGACTCATTAATAGAGGCGGTCGGTGGCTAAGGTCAACTTAAAGCATCGCGCGGCATCGCTCTGAAGTGCCCTGTGAAATGGTGTTAAGATTTTCGGCGCACTGAAATCGGCATGACTCAATCCGCCAATAATATTGCAGGTGTTTCGATGCAAATTGTAACCCAGATGCATTAATTTCATGAGAAGATTTACTCAATCCCAATGCTGTATGTTAAACATAATCATAAAGCTTTTGTATTTTACTTAGTTCTTCCGCGAATAGAAAGAATAGGTTGATCAATGTTTTGATCTTCAGAATTGTTATCTAAAGTTTAATTTAAATGCAAAACCTGAAGTTATCATACGGAATGAATGAAGAATTTGCAAATATAACTTGTTTTTGAATTATTAAATTAGTAAAATAAGGAAGAGACTTTTATTATCAGTTTTATGAGAGCTTCCTTTTATTCGCCTCGTTGAACGCATGCCTATTAATGCAGGCGATGGTTACGCGTAACACACGCATATTGTTACAACTCATGCACGACCGCCTACGAGAAACACGCAAATCTCAACCTATTGATTCTGACAAAGCGGATAAATTGGTTTTCGAAAAGAATATATATTGCTTCCCACGCGCATCCCCGAAATTTGACGTCACAAAAAGGAGACGAAAAAGAGTCGCCGCCGAATAGAGGCCAGCAAGATTAAACGATGAAATAGATATTTATTTCGAATCGAGAAGCCGCACAGGCTCTTTCCTTTGTGCAAATCAATTTGTCAGTGACAATAACTCCTGATAAAAAAGATTGAATTCTGAAAATCGCGTTCTTGTAGAAGGAGCACTCAATTTCAAAATCAAGTTTGTGTGCTTGTGCTTGAAATAACACATTTTTTAACGTTGTGTATTCTCTTCCAGCGTATTTTTCCGGATTTTAATTTTCTCTTTCGGCATATTATTCTCTTCTGGAGAGAGGAATACCTAAAATGATTTCGTCAACAGGAATCGCAGAATTATAATTATGCAGGAAGGTAAAAAGTGATTGTCACATTCCTTACCGAGTCAAATCCCAAACCGGAGATGAATTTTTAAACTTGTTGGAATTAACCCTGAACTTTTTGGAATTCACAGTGAATTCTTCAGAATCCCACTCCCACCGATAAAGAAATTACGTTGATGATTAAATATGCCAGGAAAGAAAATTAAAATCCGACATATCATTCCAGAAGGTAATGCTATCTTTTTTAATGCCATATTTTTAACTTTTTAAAAGTAAACTGAATAAAAAATCACAAAATTTTCCACTTACGATTTTAAAGTAAAACTCCTTGAAATATTTTTCAGTAAGAACGGACAGAAGGAGTGGCTTACCTGAAATGAAAGAAAATAATATTGATTAAGATCACAATTGATAAAATGATTACATATAGTTCAAAGTTATATCTGTATAATGTAATTTCGATTAAAAGTCCATGAATTTTGTATCTTTACAGATAACATTCATCCGGGTACTACTTGATACCCCAGTCGGAAATATGTGCATAGCATTTGGTAGTGCATAGTATCAATAACAAATATATCCACAGTTTGGTACCTCTTGGTACCATTAAAAAACATGCGAATGAATTTTCGATACGCCTAATTGATATCACTGGAAAATATATCGAAATTAATTAGTACCAACCAAAATTATAATGTTTACAATCAAATTTTTATGTGTGTCTATACAATTTTGTTTACTGAAAATCAAGACGAATTTTCAATTATTCAAATTATCTTGGTACCACTTGGTATCATTTGAAAATATATGCAATTATGCATGTATATTAGTACCAAATTATACAATTGAATACGACAACGAAGCTAATTGGTAAATAGACTAAATTATATTGCTATCAAAATAAATTAGATGTATGTTAACAGAAATACAATAGCACTTATACTGTCATATTTTCACATTTTCGGAACCAATTGATTCACAAGAAATTGTATTGGTACCGGTCAGTACTAATACAAATTGTCTAAATGACCAATATAAAATATATACCATATGATTATACAAATTATGATAAAAATGATATGTGTACAGATTTTGATAATAATTTTAATTTATCGATACGAGTATTTCTTGCCAATTGGTTATTCAAATAATTGATTTCAATTCCCGAAAACCTCTATTTTCACAAAAGTGACACTTTCTTAGTATAAATGCTCATATATGGTGATTAAATAATCATGCAAAATATAAATGCTTAAACTAGTAAAAGATAATGTTCCATGTACATATAAAGAAGTAGTTATGATTCCTAGATTTCACTGAATCAGCCTTATACTAGGAATTGAGATTGAGCAACTTTAATCTGGTGTCTGGAAATGAGAAGTTTGAATTGAGAATTCAAATAGAATCGAAAGCACCGTGACCCTTCCCACGGCAAACCTGCCGATCCGCCCTCAAGATCCGTAACGGGGTATTATCGATCGTCGTGATATTTGTGAAAGCGGGTGTCATCTTAGCAAGAAACTGCCGTGTTATATTCAATCCTCGGTACACCATGCGATCTCACCAACCGCCAATCAGAGCCTTGAGCTAGTATTTATCCAGCAACTTTCCTCAATCCTCATCAGACACCAATTCTCCATCGGGAGTCGATCAAAATCGACCATTTGTTAGGAGATCGCCACGATGATCTTTGCGCGAAGACTGATAGATGTACAACCTAATTGGGTTTTTTGTGATCCTCTGAGACTAATTACCAAGCTTCTCTCGGCGAGGAATTGTACAGATTAGTCCAATTTCGAAATACTTTCCAATAATATCTTACTATCAGTGCGATTCGAAAACCAGGTTTTAAAAAGGAATCAAAAACGACGAATAAAGCTGAATTATGAAAATTGCACTTTTGATGCAACTTACTTGCATAATCGCTAGATTATGTTAATTTAATCTCCTGGAATATTCATAAGATTTCTTATTAAAAGCGTTGAGACATTTTGTCGAATTAGCCTGCTTATTTGAATCTGATTGCATTGAATTGATATTCTCTTAAATGCATTATTATGATGATACTTAAAGGATAGTTTAAGTCGAGGTTTAAGTAAAAAATGGTGAATTCGATTTTTCTGTAAGATTGCATTATGAAGGCATCTAGTGAAATTCAGTGAATAAAAATTGAGAACTTAATTTGATGGCATTTTTGACAATTACGTATCACAGAATCGTTTTATTCTTGATTGATGCAATGAAGAAAATGGACGGGACGTATTTTGAAATAGTAACCCAGATCCGTGGGAAATAATACGACTGTTCTTATTTTCCAGAGTAGAGATGAAATCAGCAGAAATAAATGCACTGTAAAAACTATGGTTCCATTTTAATTGAGCATCACTTTTTTAGCGTCCTGTTATAATACCAAATCGTCTTATTTTGATCCCACCGTTCGTACTATTTTACTTTGCTAACTTCAGATTGAAAAGTGGCACGTACTAGAGAACTGAAATAACGAAGAGGGAGTATTGTTTTAATTTCTTGCAACTTCATGCTTATGAGAATTCTTCATTGTTTAAATTTTCTTCCACATTTGAAATGTGATAGAGAAAATAGAAAAGGGGAAAAAGGTGCCATTATTTTAATTGAATAGCTTTTAGAAAATGAAAAATAATGTGCAAAGACACTTACATTTTTTTTTTTTTTTTCCAAGAGATTTAAAAAGATATCAAAGGATTTGAAGTATTTCAGGAAATTTTAAAAGATTCCTAGAACTTTTTTATTCATTTCAATATTTTATAGGAATTTCCACGACTTTGAATTACTTTAGGGTATTTTAAGAGAATTCAACGTATTTTCTAAAAATGTAAACATTTTCAAGGGATTTCCGATGGGTTTAATTATTTTAAGGGATTCAAACAATTTGCATGCTATTTTAAAGAATTTTGGAAGATACAGAAGGATTTTACAGGACTTGTAAGATTATACGATATTTTAAAAGATTCTAATGGTTTTTATAAGGTTGATACGTAATTTCGTATAATCATATTATTATATTCATAAAGCAAAGCAATTTTCTTTCTACCTAATTTTTAGTCTTTAAAATATAATAATCAAAAATTGATTCATTTTAATTTTAAGAAATAAGTTAAAATCTTTTTTATTCAATAAATGAAAAATAAAAATACTTTTTTACATCTAATATATATTTTCTATAATACTTCTTTTTACTTGTGAAAATTTAATTGCATTCTTTCACTTTATTAAGGAATAATTCTAGTTTATTTGAATTTTTAATACAAATTCAACAACGCTTGGAACATTGGATTTTTCGGAATAGAAAAAAATTTAACTGTACATCAAAACGTCTTGATTTCTTTGAATTATTACAATTTTTTAAATCAAAATAACTTTTTTTTGTAAAAAATGGATCAAAAATTCAAGTCGAATCTTCGAAATTCGACTTGTTCGAATGTTCGAATATTCGTCTTGAGTTTTGGAGTCATTTTTCAAAAGAAGGAGTTATTTTGATTTAGAAATTTCAATAGCTTAAGGAAATCAAACCTGTTTGATGTACATTGAAATCTTTTCTATTCCAAAAAATCCAACTTTCCAGGCGTGTCTAAATTTGTATTACAAATTAGATTAAACGACTGCAACCTCTTATTTGTATAGTCACTCTTAAAGAAAGTTCATTAACGAATACTCTTATCTTTGGCCACAATCAAATTATTGGAAAATTATTTTTCAAAGTCTTATAATAAATTACGACTGAGAATTTGGTTTCAGCCAATATTGCTCATTTCTTTTTCTGCAAATTATCTTTTTCGGAATCAGCTAAAGAAATTTTAGCAAACAGTCTCATTCTATTATTTGAATATAAGTGAAAAGTGTAGGCCAAAACTTCTTTCCCATGTTCTGCACAAGAAAAGTAAAACTTAAGTTTAGAAAATTCTTTCATCACTAAATCAAAAACATGACTTTGCTTGTAATGCAGAGAAAACGAGTTTTCGATTGATTTTATAAAATCAAAGAGTTTAAAATTCGGGTACTGGAGAATGTAATTTTTATCTAAAGTGATTAATTTTGCCACTGGATGATTAGTTTGGATTTGACCTACATTTTTGTCGCTTGCAGAATAAAATAGTGCAGATTTGCAATCAACGCAGATCCTCTTTTTTAATTTTTGACAAAATTTGACCTGTAATGTCATACATTAAACAATGATTGTGAAAATGGCCTGGAGGAGTTTTCTACTAGTGTTTTTATGTTTATCGAATTGATTATGGCGATGTGTATCGCTCCGGGGTGCAAATAATTTTACAAAAGTGAACTCTGAGAACACGAAGATTCCGAATATACAAAAAAAATTAATTTTTCCATCGTTTCGAAAGACCCGGCTATTAAAACTTTATGGCAAAAAGCTTTAATTCTAAAAAATTTTACTGTAAAAGCTGGCCAGTTCGTTTACAGTAAACATTTTTAAAGGAAGACATTCTCCACGAGAAAATCCTAAAAGTACCAGATGACACTATTTTGTTGAAGGTAAATACTTATATATTTACTGTAAAATCGAAATGAAAAGTTACAAATAAAACAAAAGTAAATTCTTTTTTATTCAATAAACTCTGTTATTAAGTATTTTCACTTACTACTCATTAAAAAAAAATTTGGTTTGTTTTCCCGTCAGCAAGTGCAACAACAAACACAATGTATTCATATTTTTAGTAATTTTCAGAATAAAAAATATGTACCAAGTTAATCTAGTCAATGTCTTATTTGAGTAGAATACAGAAAAAGTGACGTTAATTTCAGGATTAAATTAGAAGGCTACAAAATGTAAGATACGAACTTCAATTTTTCTTCCTTAACAATTCATGCGACCAAAATCTTAAATTAATGTTACTTTTTTGAATGAGTACTAAGTGAAAATACCTAATAAATACAGTTTATTGAATGGAAAAAAATTTACTTTTGTTTTATTTGTAACTTTTCATTTCGATTTTACAATAAAGATATCATTATTTACCTTTAACAAAATAGTGCCATCGGTTCCTTTTAGGATTTTCGTATGGAGAATGTCTTCCTAACAAAATTAACAAACTGACCAGCTTCTACCGTAAAATTTTTCCGCATTGAAGCTTTTTTCCATGAAGTTTTGGTAGCTGGGTCTTCCGGAAAAACGAAAATATTAATTTTTTCATAATCAGGTCCTCTGAGTTCACTTTTGATACCTGATTAGCACCCCGGATCGATACGCTTCGGCATAATTAATGTGATAAATAAACAACACGAACAAAGTACAGTGACAGTTCACGGACGTTTGACATTCCCATGTGCTACGTTACGTCATTGACATTTGATTCTCACTTCAGTCCTGTTTTGATCCAAAAAAGTAGTACTAAAACGTCGTTTCCCGGGTAAAAATATTTTGTCTTGGTTTTGTCTTGTATGTCTTCGATATGTCTCGAATATGTCTCCAAGACAGTGATATCTGGCTCCGTCTCACCAGCTAGACATTGGAGATATACAGGCTTTGCTTGCATTTATGACTGTTGACTGAGCCAAGACAATACCAGGTTGACTTGTTTCAAGACAAGAAGTGTAAGTCCTGATAAATATAACGAATTGCTCTTTAAAAAAATTATATTGCCAGTTTGTGGCCTTAACATTTGCCAGGGTCAAAAGTAAAGAAGTTTTAGTTTGTAAATTTTATTGTCCATTATACTGCGGCCTCTATAAACTATGGACCCCACAGACAGGGTCTGCCATTTCCAGGAATCAGGTAGCTAGGTGAGGACCAAGCAGTTGACATCTGCTGAGGATTAAAATTTTACAACCGATAAAACTTGTAATTTTGTAATAAATAATTTTTAAATAAGAAATTCGGAACCTGTCTGTCTCAACAACTGCAGGCATATAAAATTTTTGATGAAAATATTAAAACTGTCATTTTCTAGAAGTATCTAGTGAACTGTTGGAGATAGGAAAAAATGGACAACATTTTTAGATTCGCCATCCAAACAGCATAACTATTGCAGACCAATGAAATTATCAACACATAAACAATAAATACCATGAAGATAAATAATTTAAACATCCTATAAAGTTTGAAGCGGATTAGTGATGACCCTCAAGACATAAATTTGTGTCTTCAAGTTAAAAATATTCGTCCTAAGACATCAAGAATACTCTGGTTCCGTCTCACGAGCTAGACATACAGAATGACTTGGAATTGTCTTGGACTGGTCTTTACTCAAGACAAAATCAAGACCAAATATTTTTACCCGGGTTAGTGGCATCAAAATAAAGTGGCATTAGAATGGAGCCACCCGAGACTATATTTTTGGAGGACTGTTTCAATACCGAAAACTAGCCTTCAAATGATACTTTTTTTTTACAGTGTGGAAGTAATCGTGGGAAACTAGTAGCTATAAAATTACTCATCACTGCACTTGTTTATGTGAAAATCAAGCAAATCACATTCGTGTGTTACTATAACTTTTTTCAGTGGTAACACTTACTTTGAATATAATTGCGACTGGTACCAATTGGTATCATGAATTTTAAACTGGTAACTATAGTTACCAATGAAACTTGAACCTGCATAATTTCATATCCAATGAATTTGATTTTGTATCAATGAATATCGATGAAGTTTCAACTGGTAGCAATTGGTATCGATGAAATTTTGATAGGTACTAACTTGGATTGATCAATTTTAAACTATTATTAAATTGTGTCGATGAAATTTCAATTGGTACCAATTGGTATCAATGGAATTTAAGCTGGTATTAATTCGCAATGAATGAATTTTAACTAGTACCAATTAATATAGTTGGCATCAATACAATTCTGACTGCTATTAATTGGTATCGATAAAATTTCAATTGGTACTAATTGGTATTGTTAGTATCAATCCAAGTTTGACTGGTTCCAATTGTTGTCGATCAAATTTTGATTGGTACCAATTTGTCTCGAAGAAATTTGAATTAGTATCAATCTGAATCAACGAAATTTGTACTGGAACCAATTTGTATAGACGAAATTTCGACTAGTACCAATTGGTATTATTTTAATTTCGATTGGTACTAATAGGTATTGGTCCGTATTTTCTAGAACTCGATAAATTATAAATTTTACTACTTCTCATTCCTTTTTAAATGATTTTACTAACATTCTCGATTCCTATCACAAAAAACAAATAAAAAAGCCAAATAGTGGGCATTTTTTCGTGAAGAGAGGATATAACAGGGCATGGTGAACGTGTCAGGTTAGCTTCGTCGAGCCAGGACGTTTTTCTTTTCAAGGCTTGTTCGGGATCACCTTCATTGGCTCTGATGGGCCCTCTTTGAGGCCTGAAAGGGCCTTACAACAATAGCGATGTGCTATGGGCAAGAACGTCGTCCTCGTTGTCGTCTTCTTCGAGACCTCTCTTTCGCCCTCTTCCTTCACACTCTTCTTTCTCACGTACTGGGTGTGAAGGCGTTTTGAGAACGATCTTGGCTCTATTTCGAAAGTCATTCGTGCAAAACAAAGTGCTCACGCATGTAGAACACTATCTTATTTAAAATATGAGAAATATCTGCCTCAACATCTACTATTCCAAATGCAGTATAGTCTTCACTCGAAGACAGTTCTAGGTCCAATATATCAAAGTGATCAACTCTAAACGAAGTAGATTAGCAGAAGTCTGCTACGCTTCAAATGAGTTTAGTGTCGAAATTTAAATATCGCAGGGCATTTATCATTCCCATGGATTGTTTATCGTGAACGACAATTTTGCTAGTTAGATTGGCAGTATAATTATTGGCCAATCATATTTCTCCGATAAAACAAGTCAGCTGAGAAAATGCGTTTTAGAGATTGTAAGCTAAAGTAAATTGGTTGGTTTATACCTATGAATTTGCATTCTCTCTTCATATTCAAAGGGAAAAATTTCAACTGTTACACTATGGAATGATGAATTCTTCAGTCAAACCTTGTCTATTAATCTTATGAAATAATGAATGACAATTATTTCTTCTTCTGTGTAAACAGTTGAACACCTAGACTTTCTGATGATGAATGCTGATGATTAAGAACAGAGAGATGATAATTAGGGACCCAAGCTACAGAAAATTTGAGACTCATCACTGTGTCTCTTTGAATGTTCGACTAAGTCGACACTTACTACTGTGCGGTCCGACTTGGGCCATGTTTACATACGCGGTTCTCTAACTTCTATCGGTATTCTTTCACCTCTTTCGAGCACTATCTGCTCTCCACTCACCTTGCACACTCACGCCCGAACGCACGCATCAAGTCCGATATCAAGATGTTTGTGAGTCGAGGCAGAATCATGCTCGGCCTCCAAGGTCCAAGTTGGAAGAAGGGACCCTCGTCTAGCGGCCATGGACAGCTTCACAATACAACCCCCGAAAACCTGTCTTTCCTTCCCACCCACTCTTGGCGCTGCCCACCTTCATCGCCATTCTATAAAGTATAAAATCTGTTCTCTCTCCTTCCTTATTTTTATCCCTTTTCCCTCTTGCTTTCAAGCAGTTTCCAAAAGACTATTCCTCTCGCAACAAAATTGCAGAAGAAATTCATTCCCATATGAAAACATATCATAATTGTATCATAAGTGAAGTACACGATGTGAAATATAATGTCATACGTGCAGCTCTTATCCATGATGTGAGCAATGTTTAATGTGCATAAGGTGCAATGTTTATATAAATTATATCTAATGTGTATAACTCATAAAGTAGATAATCTGTCGTATCATAATATGAAACATCTCATCTTTGTCCCTAGAGAAAGTGGGACATATCAGAAATGCCAATCTCTTTTGTGATGAATAAAAGTCTCATAATAATAGTGAAACGCCGTTATGGGATAGTGATTCTGCTGCATGACAAGACTGTTCAATTGCTTAAGAATTAAATGAGGGGCCAAAGGGTCGAGTCAGCTTATAAAAAGTATAGCAATATGTCTCTTAGTTTACCGTCATCTTTTCAAAAGTTACTCTTTCGTAATTCCTTTCAAAATAAAAAAGATTCGGGTCTGTTCTATTGCATTATTTCCCATTTTTTTGTATTAAGAGGCATATTTTTAAGCTTTGTAATTTCATAATTCATAATTTCTTCCAAATGTCAATATGATATTTATATTCCATAAAATTATACTGACACCAATCAGTACCAATTATTAGAAATCCAAATTATATCTGTAGGATTCCGAAACAATTGTATTGGATAGAAATAGTATTGATGCATTATTTTGGTATTCATCAAAACCAACAGTTTCTAAATATAACTAAAAATATAATGATACCAATCGGATCGATTCAAAATTATGTTGATACCAATTGAAGCTGTATTGATGACCAATGGTATTAACAGAACTTGAAGTGATACCCGTTGGTATCAGTGAGTATTACAAGCCAATTAGTACCGATAGAAAACATATATCAATATTAATGTGGGAACCATATTGATACCAATTTTTACAAGTTGAAAATATATTGATGCTAATTATATTGAAACCAATTGCTACAAATGGCTGATATATTTATACGAATATTCAAGTGACACCAATATATCTTAACTGGTAGCCAGTCTCATGTGAAAAAATTAGCACTGATAAACACCAATCGAAAATGGATAATGACCACTAGTACTAATTTGTAACAATATAATTTCTACTGGAACCAATCGGTAATAGTATAGTTTCGACTGTTAACCATCCACATCTATATGTAAAATTTCGATCAGTATTGACTGTTACTTATATAATGTCATATGAATCAATGAATTCTTAACAAATAATAGCATTGAATAGCTACTAATTTTGACAGTAAAAATTGGCACAAAATATTTTGATTGGCGATGGCGATAGTATAATGTTGATTATGCCAATGAGTATTCTGCCGTCCTGATGAAGAAACTGTACAACTGTATTTTTATCAAAAATGAGTTTTTTATATGGTTGGATTCGTAATGAAAAGACGAATTTAACTATGCTAATCATTATTAAAAATTGTAATTAAATCTCAAGATAATTGGGTCTCAATTACCATATCTACAGCGAGTTTCGAGAATTCCTGATAAAAGAAACATCTGCGCAGATGTGTTTTTGCTCATAAGGATCCTTTTGGTCTGTCTGCAGTCCGATTTCCTGAAATCGAATAGCACAATTGCATGTATTCGGCAGCACAACTGCGCAGACGTGTTTATTAGTAAGGATACTTGGAATTCGCCATTTTTGTTTTGTTTTAATCAATAGAGCATGCCCGATTTACCCAAGAACAGTAATTTTTTCTTCAAAAAGTCTCATACGTTAAAAGGTACGGATGCAAACGCGTTTTATTATAAATATCTCGGTTCTTCTCAAATGCAGTTGTATAGTTTCTTCATCAGGACGGCAGTATTCACATAACTTCCTTTGGTTAATATTGGTACCAGCATGATTTCGATGTGATGCGCATTTTTTTCTGAATGATATGATAGTAATTTTCGTTTCTAATCATTACTATCAGTTTTTACTAACGTGTTTTTAGTGCATATAAAAAGATGTCTTTGTAACTCTTCATAACTTTGTAACTTTGTTACCTCAGATTTGTAACAATAGTATATCGAATTATATGGATCTAATATCTACTATCATCAATTGTGACACTAAAAATTCTCTTTTTTCGGTTTTAGACAAAACGAGTTTTGAACAAAATTTTGGAGAAGAGAATTTTAGATTAAATTAGCAAATTTCCACAAATTGAAACTAATTTTCAATTTTCAATTGGATAAATTTGCTCTAAAAGCCAAGTTTAAAAAATCCTTCATTCCATGATGTTTTAGCGCAATGTCTGCCTTTTAAAGAAATAATGCACTTTTTTACGTATTAATCAACGTATTGAAGTAGAAATGTATCGATCACTGAATCCTATTAGACTCTAAGTAGATACATAGCTTGAAAGTAGTAAGCGACATTTGAGAACACGTCAGTGGTGTAGCTATCAACAGCTGACACTTGGACATGTTACAGCCACGGTTCAATGGTTCGGAAGACCGAGGAAAATGGCTTCAGCATTCACTTCCGGATCGGGAGGTGTAAGTTGTAAGAAGTATACACAATGAAAGAGGTGCCCAGTGCGTTTCAGACAAATTTTTTTTCTCCAACAGTGGTGGCTGCTTATATTAACAGGAGCCAAAAAAGCATTAGTCCTGCATCAATAGCACGGGTCGCTGAGCACGCCTACTTCTCAAGTTTGTGACTACCTTTGAGGCTCGGAGCCGACCCTTCAGTTTATCCCTTTGGCAAATAACTTTCAGCCGCTGCAGGTAGAAATTGTCCCCAAATTCTTATAAAATTCTAAAAATATTTGTAGTTATAAATTCTAAGCTCAAAATCTATATAGAGTGTTCTTTATTAATGTAACATTCATTATCATAAATGTTTCGCTTTCCAACTAAAAATATTGTTAACCATTGAATGTAATGTGCACCCCAGAGTCCAATGTCCAGTCGAAAAAGAAAAAAAGTAGAAAAAACATGAGAATTAACGCCCAGTTTGAATAAGCTGGACAGAGACATTACTCAGTGAGTTGCAATCATAAATTAAATTCATTCATAAATTAAAGAAGGAATAAGTTTGAGCTTAAGTCAGGGTATTAAAAGGATATGTGTACTCAGCCAATATTCAAAAGAACCACCTTCGACCAATTTCTCATCCGATACAAGTCAATTTGTTTTATGTTTTCGGGCGAAATGGAGGATGTCTATTAGGCGTTTAAATTCAAATAAATGTAGATTCGGTTCGAGCAGATACCTCAGAACCCATAATCGAGAAAGGCTAACTTGGCATCGATTAATCGCCTTCTGCTCGATGCCGAACGCGAAATTTATCCGATTGTTTTGCCTCACCCCTCTTCACCGCTTCACCTTTCCCACAGAACACGGATATAAGTATTTACAAGACGAGTGACAAGTCTTCCAACCAACCATTCGAATCCAACCTGTGACACAATGATTAATTGGATTATGTGGCATAGAACCCACTTTCGTATCAGTAACAGACGTCGCTGTCACTGATGTATTATAAAATCGTCCCAAGCCTCGCCCAATAACAAATCGGCCATTAGTAAATTACGACGGGTACCCTGTTTCAGCTAAAATCAAGGAAAAATGGTATTTTTTAACATGGGAGCCAATCTGTTACTTCATTTGGTTGCGATTTCAAATATTTTAAATATTTCGCAATAGAAAAATATTTTAGGTATATGAAATTTATTTAGATCCTGTTATAAGCTAAGATTTTTAAGATTTTTTTTTCAAACTAGGCTCAGTTTACGTTGAACTTGAACATTCAAAATTGAAAGGTTAAAAAATCGTATAAGGCTGAAAAATTGAATTAATGCAAAACAGAACTTTTATAATATAAATAATGTAAAAAACTTTCGACATTTAGATTATTTAAAAGCTGAAATATAAATTTTTTTGTTCTAAACGCTAGCTGAAATTGCAATCCTGCAAACAAAGAGGCAATTGTAAATTCTTAAAATTGTATAGCATGACCAAATTTAATTCAAACCCCAGTTGTTATAAACATCCTTTTCATACTTATACCTATACCCAAGAAAAATGCTTAGTTTTTGCAGTACATTGTATAGAAATAAAATTGTTATAAAAATTTGCAAACTAATTAATAGGTTGGTTAAATTTGCAAAATTATTCAATCTCAATAGACTGGTGAAACCACCCGATATAATTTGATTAAATCTGCTTATAGAACAAGCTTCTAATATCCATAATAAGAACATTTTGCATAGCAAGCCACACCTACCCCGAAAGGGAAATGGCTTAATGGTATAATAATAATAAAAATATATAATACATTTAGATTAGTTCATTGTTAATTTAAAATTGTTCAAATTTCATTAAAGTTGCGACATCATTTTTTAAAGTGACATTTATCAATTATTTGCAATGTAATTCTTTTAGATAGAAATTTTTAACTTTGAACTATTCAATTCAATTTTCACTATCAGAACCTAAAGATCAGTGAAAAGTGCTGTAATTCCAGTCATTATTCAGTGATTTCTCGGTAGAATCCGTTACTAAAGTTGAACTGAAGTTGAGAAACGACTATTGATTAAAATCTTTACAAGCGAGTAACTGATTGACACTTAGAGAACGATCGTTTCGATTAAAAACTGCTGAATTTAGAAGATTTTACCATGAAAATGTTCAAGTATCAAAAGTTTCAATCAGAATTGTTAAATTTAAGACATGCCATAGCATTTTTATTCAAAAAATATAATACAAAATATTCAACAATATCATTTTTTTAGTTTTCAATATCCAGACTAGGCTTATTCCGTTTTATAGACTCTAATTTTGTATTATTCCATTGAAATGGGTTTCTATTATAGATGGTTCGATTGTGAAAAGTTCATTGCTATACCAAATATTACAGTTTCAGATGTTTAAATTGAAAAGTATTACATTTAAAAGGAATGGAGTTAACATTTATCAGCTCTGAAGATTTCTTTAACAAAATTTAGTATTGCACCATTTAACTTGAAACAACTTCATTTTACAGTATTTACATTTATTAACTTTTAACATTTGTATGTTAAAATTCAAGATACAAATATTCATAAGTGCAAAAAAATCAGATAGATATAAATATTAAATTTACAATAAAAAAAGAAAGTCAAGTAGGACTGTGATTTACAGTGATGATCACTAAAAATTCCAGTCGTATTTGAATGAATAAATTAGTGAAATACGACCGAATTTCAGTAAAATTTTCACTGAATCTCACCGAATTTTCCTGACTGAAATCGCGAAAATGAGTAAGTGATTCTCAGTGAAATTTCAGTGATTCAACTCAGAAAAAAATAACGATTCATTCTAAACTTAACAACGGCGATACGCTTACTGAAACAAGATTAAATCGAAATTGGTTGATTTCGCGCGTTTTGACACTGATCATGGGAGCGAAGATATAACTGAAATTCAAAACGAGTTCCTGGTTTGCGGGAAACGAATAAATAATCTGTACAGCAAAAAAGCACCAAAAAAATTCCGCAGTTCTTTTTTTTTAATTCTTGCAAATGAGGAAAAGTAATGTTTATGAATGACAAAATTATTATTTTTGTTGTTGTGTGTATATGAATTGAATTAAATAGCATAGAATGTTTCAACAGAGCCTATCACGTATAGCCTCTGCAATAAACTACAATAGTAATTCTCAATGAATGAAAGAGCTTGGCAAAGATCTTAAATAGACTATCAATCCAGTTACGCCTGTTCAATGTTTATTCGCTTTCGCTGGTAATTCGATGAAAAGAGTTAAAGAGTGAGCATTTTAGCACTGACCATAAGAGCAATAAGTCTACCGTGCAAAATTTGACAAAATTACCGCCTTTTAATGCTTTCAGTCAGTAATCAGCCGACCTGCCTTTCCCCCTTTTACCAACATGTCGACTTGTCCTGTCAGCTTGCACCTCATGCGCAACGATCACACGTCCAAGTGTCTACTACTCTACTCTACGTGAATGCATGTGCAGTGCAATGTACACATTCTAAGAAGCTACCTGTGTACGGAGCACGTATGTCGTATGCCATGGCAGTCATGAGACTCATGGGAGTCATGAGACTCTCTTGCGAAGCGCGATTTCGCACGCTTAGTTCTTCCAGTAAAAGTGAAGGACAGGAGGAAGAAAAGAAATAACTTGGAAGGGTGCGTGAGCGAAATAATGCGAGCATCAACGCTCTGTAAAATGCCTTAAATACAAGAAGTAACGAGAAATAAGACAGCTAAGAATCCCCCAGGGAATAGAATGTCTTGGGGCCATAAAATGTCCTAAGATGTTATTACCGGATTATAATAACGACGATATTTTTGTTACGCGCCTAATTTCAGGGCCTGCTGTCCTAAATGGGCTAAACTTCATAAAAGTATAAAAGGCCAGAAGGCTTCTTACATTTTTTTCAGAATGAGCTTCAAACTTTCAATATCAGTTTAAGGATATAAGGAATATTCGAGAGGATTGTAAAATAGTTTTCTAAACCCAATCTAAACTCTAAGCTAAGCGTCTTCTTTACAATCTAGTTTTGAACTATTTGTGAAATGGAACCTTGTTCCTGCGATATGATTTATGGAGATATTGACTTATTCAACAATAACCATTGGTTTCATAGAAACTAACAACATTGGAAATGTATTTAACATTCGTAATTTGTGCAAAATGGTTTAAAGTTTGAACCATGACAAATTTATGGTATTTTGTCGAATTATTGAGTTCAAGTATCAATCGTTGCCTCGGCCTGAGTCATGCAAACAATTTTTCATCATATCGATAATCGGAAATTCGCCTTGAGATGCCTGTGAAGCGGGACGACAATCGAATTTTCTCAATGTGCATTACAGCTTTCGGCATTGCCATTATTTCTTGGTTTTTAAGAAAAACGTATTTGAAGAAGAAAAAAGTTATAAACAATAAAATGTGCTTCTTGACTACTTAATTAGATCTGCAACTTTTGTATGACATGCATTTTGATCAAATCAATTTTTTAGGAAATATAAAATAAAATCGATTTTTGGTGCATATAAATGATTATTTGTTAAAAGAAGTAAGACACCGGGACACTCTTACCCTTATCCGATCGAGCTCAAACTCAACAAGGCTTTTTCTCATTAATTGGAACCAATCTGATGGATGCCGCAAAAATTCGAAACTTGAAAATAAGGGCCAATCTAGTACCACAACGTACAACCGCAGACCGATTACGCATAAAAACTATCCAAAACATTTTTATTTATTGTTATTAGCAACTAAGTTATGATGAAAAGAAAAAAAGTAGCTCAAAATTGTTAATGCGAATATCTTTAAAACTTTTAACAATTTCGAACTACAACTTAGCACAGAATTTTAGCTTATTACCGCAAGAGGAGGTTTTGGGGGTTACCCCCTCCCCAAAATATGAAAAAAGGCAATGCCCAGAAGACAGGATACCGCTTTATAAGCACCATGTAAAATTCGAACGGATCACGAAAACCCTCCCCGAAAATTTTTTCTGTGTACACCCCTACATCTAATACAAGATTTGGTTAAAATAAGCAAAAAATTTGGTTGGGTCAACAAAATATGTACATAGATTTAAAATGTTTCTTTCTCAAATTGCAAACTTGCCAACGTGCATTATTTTCAATAAAATATTAAGAGTAGTTGACATTCATTTTGATTTTAGATCCTGTGTTCTCTGAATTTTTGAATTTTCATAATTTAAACGTTTTTAAATTGGAATACTGCCTTCCTTTTTTTATGGCTTGAAACTTTTTTCTATTTGAATTCATTTTTATTTTGGATGAATGTGTAATCTGAACTATTTTCAAACTAATAGTCTTTCAATTTCAAAAAAAGACGTGTTAAAAAAAATGTTGGTAAATTTTTGAATAAATTATCAGAAATGTAATTCCGAAAGAAATTAAGGTTCACGATCTTAAACTGAACCGGTGATGATTCACTGGATGAAATATCAGTTTTTCAGCATTTAAATTCTTTTGAAACAAAATAACAATACTGAGCACGGAACATTCAACAAGGTTTATGATCTGCCTTATTAATATTCAATTTGCGCTCTATTTGTCAGCTAGTGTTGTGATCCTTTTCAAAGCAGATCGAAAAAGCTTTTTTCCACTTTAGAGATCTTTTCTTTAGATATGGAGCTTAAACTTAAATCGGACTTATCAGGTAGTTTGCGAAGATTGAAGGGTGAGAAAGCAGAACAAAGTAGAATATGGGGCATCCTGCTTAGGAAGGACAATCACTGAAAGGAAGGTAGAAGGTCGCCCGGCTATGAAGGTGTCAAGTTTATTTAGGAAAGGATTATCCTAAATTCCATTCTTCTGGTAGAAAATCTATAAATTAGTTCCTCAGTATAGTATTTGTATAGTTTAGAATTAAGTTCAGAAACTGAGATAGCCTTGCTGGTATATGATTTGCACTTTAACCGTTTATTTTTAAAAGATTGAAAAATAATAGTTAGGATTGTTAAAAAGACTTTAACAAGGTAATGTTAGATGGCAACTGTTGAAAACATATAACTAAACAGAACGAAAAAACCACTGAATACGACTTTTATGACAATGTAATTGCACTTGTTCTAAGCTCATAACCTGATCGTCAGTACACCTCTGAAACTGCAAATAACAAAAAAATACTGATTAAGATAAGAAAAGTACAAGACCATGTAGGGGAAAGTTGCCTAAGACGCCCCTTCCATATTTTCCGGAAATTCTCGATTCTAAGGAACTTCAGAAGCAAAATCAATTATTGGTATCATAGTTTGATGTTTGCTTTACAAAGTTCATACGCTTTAAACTTGAAAAATTTTCAGAAGGGAATGAACTTCGATGTTGAAAAAAATATGTATTTGTCTCGTCTTATAGGCAACCTGGTATCCTAAGACGGGCCCCTTTTTAAAATAAAAAAAGCTATGTAATTAAACACTAGATATCGATGAATTTTATTCGCAGCGTATTGTTTAAACATAGTCTCTACATTTATGACATATTAGTTACGCAAAGTACATTATAAAACGTAAAATAAGCGTTAAATGAGGTCTAACGGAAAGTACGTGGAAACAAAGTTCAAGGACTAAATATTTATGAAAAGTTGCATAATTAAAACGAAGTGTCTCGTCGTCCCGAAATTCGGGATGACTAGCCCGTTTTCAACATTTGGCTAGTCGTCCCGAAATTCGGGATGACTAGCCCATTTTCAACATTTGGCTAGTCGTCCCGAAAATTATAATATTCTTTTTTATTTCTCTCCTTTTGAGTAAGCCGAAGATTAACAAAACTGCTATTCATCCCTAATTGAAAATAAATGTTAAAAAACGGATAGAACTAAGAGTTAGGTTATATTTTATAAAGTGTAGCCTTTTAAGCTGTAACGTATCCAAATTATGTTATGTATTTGCACTGTGTCACCGCAGTCTCAAGGTCGTTCGAAACTTTCTCATGATTTCCGTGCTCTGATTGGACCTTCCTTTGATGTGATATATTGACTCTTGACTAGATACACTTGTTGCCTTTGTATTTAGAATCAATCATTCATTTGTAAAGAGTAAAATTCAATAATTATTCGCTCTCGCACTCTAAAACACTTTTTTGTGATCCAAAAATTAATTTAATTAATTCTACAATGATGATTTATCATAAAAAATTTATTTAAACATTTATTAATTCCCAGAAAGCAAGTTCTTTACTGCCCATGAGACTGCCGATGCGACGCATGCGCAGTACAGTTGGGGAGCCGAATAGAGAGCGCTGCATCTTTCTGCGGTTTTTCGTTCGATTTTGCGTGTTATTGCGCGTTGGTTAACGATCAAGTGACATATAGATCAGCTGTTCTGTGTGCCGGCCTATACTGGCCGTAACACCCCTACCCCTTTTCCAACGCCTCATGGAGGCGGAAAGGCACCCCTGTGACAGGTCACAAAAATAATGTAAGGTAACACCCCTACCCCTTTTCCAACGCCTCGTGGGGGCGGGAAGGCA
>CAKNXH010053674.1:133-20663 GCA_932178445.1 Andricus quercusramuli | reverse complement strand
CGGGCCCTGGTTCGAGAGCATTTATCGTTAGCTTCTAGCCCGTGCTAGAAGTCCGGTAGGTTTGGGGACCTAGTGCCCACGCTCCGTCGATATTTTTACTCGCGCTTCCCAGAGTTGCGGTTGTCATCCGAATAACACCAAGTTGCTAAAAGGGTGCACGATGCCCCGGGTTGTTGCCGACGTTAAACCATAACAATCAACAGTAGTATAGTGCTTTGTGCGTACGGCCCAGAGGGGTACTTAGAAAAGTATCCAGGACTAAGAACATCGGAAACAAAGTGACAGTGCATGTAAATTAGGGTGACAACTCGCGGGTAGGAGAAGTGCGTGGGATAATCTGTGGATCGTGGAAACAAGTGCCCACACCAGCGAACACGATCACCGAGCAAGGTCAGTCTTATAGTCTCTCTCTCTCTCTCTCTCTCCCTCTCCCTCTCGTAAAAGCCAAGGGGTCATAACTGATTTTTAACAAGCAATTGTTCAAATTGTAAAACATGGGGTCTGCATTCATGCCCGGCATTCCTTTTAAAAGGTACTTTCTTCACCTATTCCAATCTACAGATAAAATTAGCAAGCTCGGAACTCTTATGAGAAAGTTCGCTTACCCACAAAAATAAAAATAATAAACAAATTAAATATACTTTTAATTTGGTCTGTTGTTCCTCCAGCATACCAGCACCGTAGGGTGCCATGTTACCTAAAAATTAAAACCAACGCTGGTACGTAACAGAGCCACCCACGTTGGGCGCCAATTGTGACGCGGCCTTTTTCCGAGATAAATAAATGATAAAATTTTGATCCCTTAAGGCCTTGCCCAAACAAAAACTACAAATGAGACCTGGTTTATTATAGCCCGGGGCGCCAGCCTTCTAGAAGGCAGTCCTGAACATTCCATGAATAGCTCAAAAACCAAAAGAAAACAACGACTGCGATATGAAACGATAAAATAGAGTGGCAGACGATAAACGATTTGATCCATGACAATCCAAACGCGACGGCTAGTTCAGTCCCTAAAGTAGAGGGGGAGGTTCGGAAAATAATTCGGCAAGATTTTATTTGGATGTTAAGAAAATTGACAATAAGTTTCTTAGTGAGAATTGTGATGTTAACAAACTCTGCTCTAAATAATGACAAAATAAAAATTTATACAACAGACAATAAACAACAAAATGTGTCAATGAACTTCACATAAACAAAATAGAAAGAGAAAGCTGACATATATGGTCCAGTAAAATGGATAAGATACAATTAAATTTTCTAATTTTCGATAATAAAATAAAATTATTAAATTAGGCAGGTCGGGATGCTAATGCTAAATGTATGCGAGGGGGGGGGACAGTGACGAATTTGAACAATACCAGAAGAAGTCAAGCTTCTAAGCATAAAGTGATACAAATAATACCAAGGTCGGGAGGGTAAGAGGGAAGAAATGTTGAAAGTAAAGCCACGAGTGAAAAGAGAATGGGGATAATTTCAAAGCGTTACAGGATTACCCCAGTCATTATTACAAAAAAAAGAGCGAGATAATTAAAGCGGGAAATATTAAGTGATTTACAGACAGAATTCACGGACTCAAAAGGGCGTGATGGGAAACGCTAATACAAATAAAGCACAAGGTCATTTTAATAGAAGAGGGAATTCATCCATGTCAGAATAAGGGGAACAGGCGATTATATTTGGTCGAGAGATATTAGTTGTATATTTACAAGGGGTCCGAATATACGCACAGTCGAGAAATTAAAATAAAAGAGCACGGGTCATTGCGTCAGGTCAAGAAAGGTCGGAAAAAAATTGGTGAAAATGTATGTCACTACCAATATGTGATAATATGTGTAATATGTCACTACTCCAATATATCGGATCGACATCGGAACAAAATCAGAAAGATAGGAATGCATAATTAACGGGGCATTTTTATAGTATTATAGGTCGGGAATAAGTCAAGAAGAGAAGGGTCGAGAAATTTTGGTCGCTAAAGGGTTACATCGAAGAAAAGTGTTAAAATTTATCAATCAAAGCAAGGGAAATAGGTCTCAACTGGGGCAAACAAACGACAGTTATGGGCTTCGTAGCGAGCCAGACACCGGCACTCCAAACTAAAGGGGTTAAACGGTATACATAAGGTAAGATGAGATCCAAGGCAATTAAATTACAAAGGTGGTTCAGCCAAAGAGATAATTACAAATAAAAAATTAGGATAATAGAACTTGGCTGAGCCCCTAGGGAGATAACGATCCTACCTTGCTAAATTTTCGAAGACGCTCCGCTTCTCCTCCTACTCGACGCTTCGTTACAAAGTGGATAGGCTGTGTTCTGGCTCGTAGCTACAAACGAACTGTGCGTGCTAACAGTTCTCGCGCGCACGGGGACCGAGAGGCGTCAGAGTAGGGGAGAAGAGAGAGAAAAGGCGCGCAAAACCTGGCTATACGGATCCCTACGGTCTAGAGAGAGATCGACGATATCCGCTCCACGCTGGTCTGCCCCGCTGTCGTATCTTCCCTTCACGTGCTTCCCTCCTTCCCGCTGATTGGCTATTTCCTTAGGCACGAATTCGTTGAAGTGAGAATCCGGACCACGGGATTCGAAGCCTCTAAGGGACGGTTGGACTCTCAGGCTAGGATTGGCGGATAGAACCTCGCGGCCAGCAGATGTAGGGTGGTTTTCCACGCAACCCTCGGGAGATTTTGAGAAACACACACAAGCATTAGTATGGTCTCTCCCATACGATAATTTGGCGGAGATGCCTGTCCACTGACGGACTTAGTGGTCACCTCGCCCTGGGCTTATCCTTATTATAAATAGTGGGTAACCCTTACGGTAAATTTTAAAAGGAAAATTACCTGTTCCTGCAGTGAAATTCATGGTAATCTTGTAGAATACGCCCGCACCCGGAACTTGCCTAGGATCTTGGACTCGATAGTGGAAATTTTCAGAAACTGAGAGCAACCTGAAGAAAGTGCAGTAAAGGTCTCTGGACAGTAGAAGCCTCGCTAAGAAGGGGGTGACAGCTGACCCTACTCGTTGACGCAACGAGATGGACCAATCCTTGAGTTTCCCAACTCAAGACCGCAAAAATCCTCACAATATTGCCAAAAATAAAATAAAATAAAAAGACAACATTTTTCTTATCTAACTTAGACATATGTATATAGTCAAAACCATGGAGTGCTGAGTCTACTCGAAGCGTCGAATATGTCGCTACCCGGTCAAAATTTGAATTTTAAATTTAATTCTTGTGAGGTGCAAAACTGCAACATCACAATATATATATAGTTAAAAGTTTGTCATAAGGACAACCGCAGGATTTCGCCGGGAGCGGTTGCTAATCTAAAAAACTGCACCCGCTCCCAGCGAAATCGCGGTAAAATTTCAGCTGTAACCACGTCTCACGACCGTGAGATGGGTGGTTACAGTCTGCGCGAATTCAATACGATGATCCGGCGAAAGTCTCGTGCACCCTGAGGACACGGAGCGACCCAAGGACGACCGCCTTCTGCATTCTCCCTGCAAGTGCCTCAGCATTTTGTTGACACGCAGGGATGCTTTTCAGGCTATTAACAAGTGAAACCTTGGCACCTCCAAGAGCGCCAATGATCAGGACCTTCAGGAGTGAGTATTTAAGATGGATAAGATTTGATGCATTTCGCTCACCCCTGATATTGAAGTCAAGGCCGAGTGTTTCAGCAGCCTCTTCTGCTGCTGTGTAAAGAAACGCCCCTTTTCCTACTTCTTCGTGTTTTCTGACCATTTTAAGAAGAGGATCTTGTCCATTTGCGACAATATGTGCTGTACCCAGAATAATCCTGTTGTGAAGACATTCAAGATTCAGTATTCCACGACCACCTTGACGGCGTGAGATGTAAAGTCGTGGAACAGAAGACTTAAGGTGCATGCTTTTGTTCATGTGCATAACCTTTCGGGACCCGATGTCGAGGGATCTGATCTCGTCCTTCGTCCATGGAACTACTCCAAATGAATAGAGTACTACTGGGACGGCAAGCATGTTCGTTGCAGATACTTTGTTCCTCGCCGACAGTTCGGAAGACCATATCTGTCGGAGGAGACGTTTGTATCTGCATCGGAGAGAATCCTTTATAGATGTTACGTCCTGAATGCGGCTTTGTGGCACGCCCAGGTATGTATAGGTCTCTCCAGCGCAAAGGTGTCGTATAGCGCTTCTGCCAACGAGTTCAGGATCTTCGAGGATGCCGTTAAGTTTTCCTTTCTTCAAATTAACCTTGGCGCATTTCTCTAACCCGAACTCCATTCCAATATCTTGAGTGTACTCTGTGACAATTTTTAGAGCTAGATGTAGTTTCTCTTGATTTCAAGCATAGAGCTCAAGATCATCCATGTAAAATACATGAGTTACCTTATGCTTTCGATTTCCAGGTTTGCCACAGAGGTACCCTTTGGAATGGCGAAGTGCGAGAGATAGTGGCAGTAATGTGAGGCAAAAGAGGAGAGGGCTCATGGTGTCGCCCTGAAATACACCTCTCTGAAAGGTGATACTGTTAGTGATCACACGATATTTTCCAGATAAGATGTTAAATCTGGTTTTCCAAAGCGGCATTAATCTCTCTATGCATCTCACGATGTGTGGATGAACCTTCAAGCTTTCCAACAGACAGATGATAAATCTATGGGAGGTTGAATCAAAAGCTTTTCGGTAATCTATCCAGGCCATCGATAGAGATCGCTGATAGAATGCTGCATCTTTACAGACACATCTATCGATGAGCAGGTTCTCCCGACATCCTGCTACGCCTTTCTTCGAGCCACGTTGTTCATGCATCTCTCGCCAAACAGGTTCAATTGTCCGAAGAATCCTATCATTTAGGATGGCTGTGAAGATCTTATACAGTGTGTTCAGACAAGTTATTGGCCTGTAATTCTTAGGGTCAGCTAAGTTGCCCGTCTTAGGCAGGAGCACTGTGCGCCCTTCCACCAACCACTCCGGAATAGGCTCTTCCGACTTTAGATATGAGGTGAAAATTCGGGCCAGATGCTGGTGGGTTGAAGGAAACTTCTTCCACCAGAAGGTCTTGATACCATCTGGTCCCGGAGCGGGAAAGTTCTTCATGCCTTTTAATACGTTTTTCACCTCCTCGGTAGTGATAGGTGGGCATTCTTCCTCAGGTGTTATGAGGGCATTGCACAGCTCCTTGAAGCTATTTATGTTCTTTGAGTCTTCTTGAAGTGGATGCTGGACCTCGTAGACTTCTCTCCAAAATGCTTCGACCTCCTCTGGTTTGGGCGGATAGTCGACAGTAATTGGAGGGTCTTGGAAGAGTTTAGATGGATCAGATGAAAATTGTTGATTTTCTCTGACCCACCTCTCTCTCCGCTCTAGACTTCTCCTAGCGTTAGATAGTATTCGTATTCTGTCAACAATATGCTGTCTGATCGTTATTAGCTTTGATTTGTTGATTGTGTGATGACGGATCCGCAGTTCGCGCGCGAAACGTCGAACCTTGGCAGGTGAAATTCCTGCCAGATGTTATGTAGGCAATCACACACTGAATGCGGGACGCGTACTGTCTAGCCCAGCCTATATTTGTGCTGAGTTGATGCATTCTTCTTTTGGTCTTATGATCAAGCGTTGGTTTTGTTTTACGGCTTGCATCTGCCAAAGTTCTCGCTGCATTGTACACACCACAACTGATAGTCCAGAGGTCGGATTCTTCGGAAAAATCTCCACGAAGTTCATCATCCAATTCAGTCAGATCTTTGGGCTTGGGAGAAACCTGAATGTTGATGTTTCTCCGGGTCCTGAAGCATCGTTCTTCCTCTATTGGATGCCTGTTCGCGGTTGGTCTCAGTGTCGCTTCTCTTTCTCTGTTGCCGGCTTGTTCTGGATGCGGTTGAGTAGGCACTCCGCTTATATAACCCCTTTTCCTAAGGTTCTCGGCATGGTTTCGCAGACGTTGTTGCGAAAAGTCTGAGAGCTCTGGGTGTTTCTCGCACCACAGAGCATGCAGTCGTGCCATGTAACCTTCTCGTTCAGGGACCATACTGGCATCGTAGCACTCCAGCAGGCCGTCATTGAGTACATTTTTGTATTGAGTCATTGAGATACGTCCACTTAAAAGTAACAAGATTCCGCCGGTCAATCGCATTGACTCCCTCTTGATTGGCTCCCCCAACTGTAGGGTAGTCGGGATTGTTGTCCGACCCATTGTCGGGAGCCCTGCGCGTTCGATTGTTTTGAACCGCACTTACTACAACTATGTTTGGTGTTGTCATTGTTGTTCCCACGAGCAGCTAGGGAAAGGGTTCGTCCATCCTTGTAGAGCCCCGCATGCAAGGATAAGGCTGCATACTCTGAGAGTCGCCGATTTCCCAGAATCACCGTTAGAGACACCTCACCCAGGTGACATTCAGCTTTCGGCACGGTTCTCACGCCTTCGCGTGGGGGTTATTCCTTCGGGACCATCCCTGGACAATTGTCCGCGACTGCTTATTAATTATTGTAACCATATTCAGCAGAAACCCTTGGTACAGGGACCCTCTATCCGCAACCCGAGGACGCGTTCGGAGGCTTTGTCATAAGCCCTTCGGTTCTATTCCAAAGGAATCAAAACCGAAACCGAAAATATATATAAATATATATATATATATATATATATATATATATATATATATATATATATAATTAGCATAAATCAATAATTACAAACATTATAAAAAATAACAATTCTTTTCTTCCTGAATTAATGTATTAACTATGCGAATGGTATCAAACTTTCAATGTAGGCATTTAAATTGCGCGCCAACCGGCTCTTTTCAGCTTCGTGCATGATCGGTAACGACCGGACTCTCTCGGCTCCTAACGTTGGGGGAAGGTACCAAAGAGGAGCTCAAAACACTGTACGATGATCCGCTCGTCATGGGTCGTCGGATGGACTGTAAAATGAACCTATGAACCATGAAATACAGCCATTGCGGAGTAAGACTATCGAGCAAATAAAGACTCGTAATCAGGGTTGGTCAGTTACGCGTAGCTCGAGTATTTTCCACGTATAATACGTTTTTGACGTAATATACGCCGAAAACAGTAGAAACCCGTAGAAAACTCCTGTAAGTCACGTTTTCAAGATGGCCGAATTGTGAAATCAGTGTTGCCAAGTACATATCCTCACTTTTCAAATATAATAATTATTAATAATTCTGCTGAATGCGTTATAGTAATTGAAAATAATAATTATGTCTGGGCTGGAATAAAATACCCAACATCATAATGGAATCCCATGGAAGTATTTGTTTTTTGAGCGGAAGAAGGAAGGACAGAAAACTTTCACAAAGTGTCTTTTCTGCAATAAGATGTTAAAAAACACTCGTTTCAAACATCTACAAATCCACAGGTATGTAATTAATTGTCGATTCTTTCGATAGTAATTATTATGGATCATATTGAATAATATTATATATCCAGATAACAATGCGTGAGGGCGCACTGTAGCTGCACGATGTGCGAGCACGATGTGTCGCCAAGAACGCAAGCACGGTGTATGCACGAGCTGAGGGTGATCAATGTTCACTCAAGGTGAGCACACTCGGTGTGCTCAATGTGCAGTACAGCGTGCTACCATATGTGCTGTCACAGTGCACGTGTTTTGTGAGAGCAGAATTTCAAAAATATTAATATGAAATTAAAAATACAATTTTTCAAAGTTATTATTCTATTAAATAATTTTAATAGTACTTGAAAAGATAAATGATTATTAAGTTTGGAAACATTTTTTTTAACAAATAATAACTGTATACAGTTCTTATTTGTTAAAAATTCATAAAAATTATTTATTATAATTATAAAAAGGTGGTATTTCAATTTTTGTAATATAATAATTGAAATTTAATTTTTATATACTTATGTGGTGAAACTAATCATATAATAAATAACTTTTAAATGAATGAACTTTATGTTGGTGATCATTTTATCTTATAGATGAAGCTATATTGACAGTATTTTTTTTTAATTAAATAAACAAGCATACCGTTTTGCAGCACGTAATAGAATATTAACAAATTCTATACATTACTAAATGATCCAACGAATTCCACAAGATTTTATTAGTGCATCAGAATGGCCTGCTTATTATTTCATCTCCAAAAGTCAAAATGTCAAAATGGATAAAAACAGACTTGTGTTTCCATGTACGGAATAACATATATAATATAAAATTATGTGATCTAGTAATTTGCAATTTATTTACTTTTTATCATGATTTTATAGAAAAATAATATATTTTTTTTTATAATTATATAATTCACATTGCAAAAAGCGTAGGCTATTTTCAAAGCTTTGCCGCTTTGTCAGCGCTCGCGCAATCATTCGATCGAATATGGCAATAGCGGGCAGTCCACTTGTTTACATGGGATTGAAAATAAATAAATTTTTACTGAAAATAAGAGTTTAACAATCGGATAACGAGAGTGTATGTAGGAAAACTGATAAAATCTCGGTTAAGGGGGAAAAAACTTTTGCTCGAGTTCATTAAACGGTTTGATCGGAGTTGATTTTTGAATTTATCTGTCTATGACAGATCTCCTATCGGATTACAAATATCACATAAAGTATGTCAGTACTCTTGTTTTTCGAAAAAGGTATCAGGAAAAATTATTGTGTTAATTGTATAAGTAATATTATATATATTTGCATATTTATACGATCTATTACTTTTGTAAAAGTAATGCTAGTTGTCAGATTTTGGGGTTACAAAGTTCAATTATCCCAGAATATTTATGGAGTATATTTTATTTTAATTTAAATGACATTGAGTATTTTATTAGTTGTCTTGAGTTTTAAGTGAAACGTTTTATTAACAATTCGCTATGTTATGTGAAAAAACTTTTTTCTTAGGTTTGTTGATTGTGGCAGAAAGCGACAGAACGCGCAGTCAAAAAGCTAGAAAGGGCAATTCGAATTGTTGTGTGGTAAACTGCTTTGACAGTTTTAAAAATACTAGTCCTTATGTGCATTTTTAAGCTTTTCCAACGTATCACAGAAGTCTGTAAATTTCATTTTTTTTTAAACTGCGTGTACATTATGGAGGTCCAAAAACGCATGGCAAAATTTCTGTTCATACTAGAAGCCAACGATCCCCCCATATGATTCCAAATCGACCTTTCGAGCACTCTATTGTAGTATTTTCATTCAAAATTAATTATGCTGGTCTAGTGGAATATTTATCAACATTGTTCGATCAATTTTTAATTATGTAAACAAATTACATTTGTTTAATACCAATTCAGAAATATAACAAAATTATTGTTTCTAACAAACAGAAGTTTTAATATAAATATCAGAAAAAAAACTAACAAATTTCGTGAAAAAATATTGTTGAAACAAATTAAAGGTTGTTGAAAATAAATAATAATGTACAACCTCAACGATTGGAAAATATCTGAAAATAAATTCATGTCACTCACCGATAATTCGGTAATATTTTTCATTGAAAAAACAAATTTTTGAAGAAAAAAAATTATTCAAGCAAATGGAATGTGTTTAAACAATTAAAATTTAAGTAACCAGTGTTGGCCAATATTCCGCTAAAGAAGTAGTCATAATTATTAGTTTAAAAAATAAAAAATTATTCAAAGAAATTCCATTTGTTTAAATAATTGAAAGTTACTAAACCAATGTATTAATAAACATCTAACCAGACCAATAGTAATAATTTTTAGGAAAAAACAAAATGTCGAAAAAAAATAAATTTGTTCAAATAATCGAAAATTTATTAACCAATGCTGATAAGTATTCCACTAAACTAATAGAAATAATTTGAAGTAGAAAAAAACGAGAATGAAGTGCTCAAAAGGTCGATTTCGTAAAAAATTGACATTTTTGGTTTCAAGTAATTATTCCAAAAACTCAAAAAACTGATTTTTTCCCATTCATTTTACATTTGAAGCTTCAAAAGTTGAATAGAATTAATAAAATATATTGCTGAATATATATTAATTTAACTTTCTTTTTTCCTATATTGTTCCTGAAACTTTTTTAATTGAGAGGACGTATCAAATAAGGGGACATATTTATGTCCCCTTATTCCGTTATATTATTATTATTATTATTATTATTATTATTATTATTAATATTATTATTATCTCGACTGTTCCCGTGTTCTTGATTTTCTTTTCTTTTGGTGGGTCTTTTTCCTTCTAAATTTCCTCCATAATTTAGAATTGAAATAATTTGTACCACACAGAAATACAAAAAAAAAACGTTTCCGCGGTTTTTTTTCTTTTGGTGGGTCTTTTTCCTTCTAAATTTCCTCCATAATTTAGAATTGAAATCATTTGTACCACACAGAAATACAAAAAAAATAAAAAAATATTAATTAATTAAAAATAAAAGAAAAAAATTTCCTCCATAATTTAGAATTGAAATCATTTGTACCACACAGAAATACAAAAAAAATAAAATTAGAAATACTCTATGCATTGGCAAGAAATACAAAGAAATACAAAAAAAAAAGAAATACAAAAAAAAACGTTTCCGCGGTTTTTTTTCTTTTGGTGGGTCTTTTTCCTTCTAAATTTCCTCCATAATTTAGAATTGAAATCATTTGTACCACACAGAAATACAAAAAAAAATAAAATTAGAAATACTCTATGCATTGGCAAGCAAATAAGGGGACATATTTATGTCCCCTTATTTGATCCGGCCCCTCAATTAATAATAAACTGTTTTAAATTATTATAATTATGCAAGGGCTTTTTCTCGACAAACGCGTGTCGACACGACGTGCGTCGCATATATGTGAATGCATTGTAAGGACAGTGTGTCGACACGACGTGCGGCGCATATGCGACGCATATGAGGTTACATGTGTCGGCATTTTCGCCATCACAACGTGTCGACAATTCTGCACATCGTGCACGCACCATGTGGACTCAGTGTCGACGTTTTGTTAACTGGGTATGTAATTATGCAGGATCTCTCTCATTATAACCTCAAACTGCTTGAACATTCATTCAAATTCAAGGACTTTTTGAATATCGGCGTTTGGCGCGAGATTCACGAGCGAACACGGCTACCACGACCCACAAGAAAAATAGGTTCTGAGAAGTATTTTTCGATATTGACGCATGCGCACTGAAAGTTTCCATTCGGACGTCATATACGTAAAATCACGTAGAAAACTAGAGAAGTAATATACGTGGTAATATACGCGTAGAAAACCACGTATAATACGTGGAGAATTATACGTTACCAACCCTGCTCGTAGTTGCGTTGCGAACTTATATTTGTGTGCGCGCCTTAACACATGCACCCTTCGAGTTTAGGCCTTAGGGTTGTGGCGCGTTGCTTAACTCTGTCACTTTCGTTCTTGGTTTGTATGAGGTCGGAAGTGGGTGATTTGCACTGAGCAATTTGTGAAAACTATGGCCTAATTGATACGAAAAGTTGATTCTGGAATTGGATCCTGTCTTAATTAAACGCATTAACTTTGATTGGAACTAACAAATTGCGGAAATGTCAGAGGTAAATCCATTAAGGCGGGTTTACACCAAGCGAGCATTGTTCGTAAATGTTCGCAAACGTTTGCGAATGCTTACGAGCATTCGTTAACAGGAGGGGAGCTTCCCATTCACACTGCCTGAGCCGAGTCAGCCGAGCAGTTGTTCGCGAGCATTTGGCCGTGTTCCGACAAAAGTACACGAACCTGGCACCCACATTATCAAAGCTGTCCATTTTTTCAAAATTTTAAAGAATTTCAAACGAAAATAATTGAAAATTGTACTATTTCATGAAATGTGAATTATATAATATTAATTTTATTAATATAATATTGATATAATTAATATAATAATATGATATAATGGTAAGAACCAAATTTGAATTTCATTTTTGAAGACATTTATTTATCTATACTTTTGTTTAGTATTAGGATTTCAAACATGAAGATGTAAAAAAAAATAAAAACTGAATAATTTTATTAAACAAATGAATCAACTACAGCGGCTTCCAATTTTCAAAATTTTAAAGAATTTCAAACGAAAATAATTGAAAATTGTACTATTTCATGAATTGTGATTAATATAATATTAATGTTTTTAATAGAATATTGATATAATTAATATAATAATACGATATAATGGTAAGAACCAAATTTTAATTTCATTTTTGAAGACATTTATTTATCTATTCTTTTGTTTAGTATTTATATTTCAAACATGAAGATGTAAACAAAAAAATATAAAATGAATAATTTTATTAAAAAAATGAATCAACTACAGCGGCTTCCAATTTTCAAATTTCTAAAGAATTTCAAACGAAAATAATTGAAAATTGTACTATTTCATGAAATGTGTTTAATATAATATTAATTTTATTAATATAATAATATGATATAATGATAAGAACCAAATTTGAATTTCTTTTTTGAAGAAATTTATTGAAATATTCTTTTGTTTAGCATTAAGATTTTAAACATGAAGATGTAAAAAAAAAAATTAAAACTGAATAACTTTATTAAACAAATGATTCAACTATAGCGGTTTCTAGTTTTCAAAATTTCAAAGAATTTCAAACGGAAATTATTAAAAAGCCAATTATTTCCAGGCACTTTTCGTTATCCCACTCCATGGTTTACAATATATTCGATGCACTCCGAAAAATGCTGTGCGTGCTCCTATAGAAGTACCGCTTAAGCCGGGTTTACACCAAGCGAGCATCGTTTGCTTACGTTCGCGAACGTTCGTGAACGTTCGCAAACGTTCGCGAATACTTGCGAGCATTCGTCAACAGGGGGGGAGCTTCCCGTTCACACTGCCTGAGCCGAGCACAGCCGAGCAGTTGTTCGCGAGCATTCGTCCGTTTTCCGATAAGAGTGCACGAACATGGCACCCACATTATCAAAACTGTCAATTTTTTCAAAATTTTAAAAAATTTCAAACGCAAATAATTGAAAATTGTACTATTTCATGAAATGTGATTAATATAATATTAATTTTATTAATATAATATTGGTATAATTAATATAATAATATGATATAATGGTGAGAACCAAATTCGAATTTCATTTTTGAAGACATTTATTTATCGATTCTTTTGTTTAGTATTAAGATTTTAAAGATGAAGATGCAAAAAAAAATAAAAACTGAATAATTTTATTAAACAAATGATTCAACTATAGCGGTTTCCAGTTTTCAAAATTTTAAAGAATTTCAAACGGAAATCATTAAAATGCCAATTATTTCCAGGCACTTTTCGTTGTCCGACTCCATGTTTTAGAATAAAAACAATAAATTCGATGCACTCAGAAAAATGCTGTGTGTGCTCCTGTCGAAGTACCGTTTACACCGGACGCGCAACGAACTCTGAATCCCTTTGATGGTTCGTCGATTTACCGACAAGCGGCCGAACACGGACGAGCACGAACGAACGTTCGCGAACAGCGTTCACGAACACTGTTCGGTGCGGGCAAGCGTCTACACCGAGCGAGCCTCCTGTTTGGGAATGCTCGCGAACGATGCTCGCTTGGTGTAAACCCGCCTTTATATATTCGGCAAGCAACGCAATGGTGGTTTTAATTTGACCATGTGTTCCTCTTGAACTTTGCCGATACCATTACCGAGCTTGACCTCTCCATCTTTTGTTGAGTGCTCTTTGTAAAATTGTTTGATTTATAGTTCTTTTGATCGGTAGTCGAGTCAGTGCGTAGGGTTCTCGCGATTGGATTTGTAGGGTTTTCGCAATAGAATTCTGTGTACCGATTTTACATAATAACCACATTTCGAGATTTCGTGCCATCGACCTCGTGGTCGCATTAGAGTCTTTTCTTTAGTTCAAGCCGTAATTGTTAGTTACCGAGCTATTCTAGTGGTATAATCGTGTGTGATTTGTCGCGAAAATATTATAATGTGGTTGTAAACCCTTAGATCGTTATTTTGTCAATAATAAATGCCGAGTTATAGAATTTTCCTTATTACGTAAAATGGCCGTTGTGATTTAAAGAACCACCCCTGAGACACCTATCCTTATCCTTCCTTTTTTATCAATTTCAGGTTTGTTTCCCGCAGTTATAGAGGAATATGGATCTCTTAATTTCGTAAGGTTATCCGAAATAAAAAAAGCTGCCAGGCTAGAATTTAGACCTTCATTTTCTTCAACTAAGGACCAGGCTGGCGCTCTAAAAATTAATAAACCTAGGAACAATAAACCACGCCAACTTGTATATATTTTTCTTACTATGAGTTTAATTGCCATTAGCGTAATGGCATTAAACCACCCTCGCCGAACAGATTCTCGAGAATCAGCTCTATGCATTGACGTTAGTTCGCGCAGCTTCTTGGCGTAAGCTGAGTTGCAGGTGGCGCTGAGTGACATGTAAACCTACTATTTCATGTGGCACATGGTAAAAATACCAAAAAATATTGTTTATTTTACAATATACAATAGAGATCATTTAATTATAACTCAAAACAGACGTTAAACTAAATATTAATTTTTAACACCTAGTTACATACATAAAAAGTCTTATTTAAATTAATAAAATAGTATTATATCAGCTTCCAATATTGCATAAATATTTTTTTCAACTATTATAAATAATTAAACGTATAAATTATAAAATTCTATTGATCAATTATGGGACAAAAATTGTATGACTGAAAAATATTTAATTTAGGTCAATAAAGTAATTAATATAAGTACATTTATATAAAATATAATAAAATCCTAGTAATTTAAAGCTTTATTTTTCAAAATAAATTTGTTTGCTTTTGTTAAATAAACATTGAAATTTATTGATCCACATTAATAATAGAATTAGAAATACAATATTTAGTTATTCAAATTTTAAATTATTTTAAAGTAAACTAAATATTATATTTCTAATTTTATCGTTAAACTGCATTTAGAGGTTGAATATGTAGTGTCTGTTTTTATTGATATATTTGTTCAATTTAAATTGACAAATTATATAAATGAAAATGAACTCCGCATATAAAATACATACTTAACCTTTAAATTCAATTAAAAAATAAAATTAGAAATACAATATTTAGTTTACCTTAAAATAATTTTATGTGAAAAAAATAAATTACACAAAATAAATTGTATTAGTTTTTAAATAAAAAATAAATTTACAAACTTACACAATTTATTTTTTCCGAAGACAGTTCTTCCATCAGCTGCTTCTACTTCTCGTTCCAACGAAATATCTCTTGGAATAAAATGCAACTGACACACTTTATGACCCGGTTTTAAAATTATGTTGTCGCGTCGTATTGCTTTTTGTCATAGTTTGAAATTTTCTTCACCTTTTGGCACAAGAAAGACAGTATAAACTTTCGTAGAATTAGAATCATATAACCAGAAGTACGTCCCGGAGCTGTACACCGGTTTCCGCCTTTTTTGTTCTTTTCCACTGTTCCCGTGTTCTTGATTTTCTTTTCTTTTGGTGGGTCTTTTTCCTTCTAAATTTCCTCCATAATTTAGAATTGAAATCATTTGTACCACACAGTTGTACCCATCTGCAACCATCACCCTTAGTGCCGAAATGTACATTGTGCTGTTCGAAGTACTCTTGTTGTCAAGACCTGTTTTTTCCTCAGGACCAACTGACTGTTGGCCATTAAGCTGGAAGCAAAGCCGATGATGACAACAATGGAGATAAGATCTAAACTGTTGATACATCTGAAGTTCGGGACATAAAGCGGGAGAGTGAGGGGTTATATCTGAGATTTTTCTCTACTTTGGGCTCTAATTCATTTATATAGTGTTTGGGGTACTAAATAACTGTGCCAAGTTGCAGTTCGAAGTTGTTTACATTTTTTGAACATATTTGCGTTAACAATTTCGATCTGCATTTTCTTTAGTTTATGATAACTCAGTTGTTAATAAAAATATAGAAAATTATTTTAGATCGTTTTTATTCGTAAATAATTGCTATTTTAGGAAAGAAAAAAAAGATTTTTTTCATTTGTATCTTTAAAAAACAAATTTCTTGTCATTTTAAAGCATGTTCTTCGCGAGATATTTTTTTCAACAAAATCATAATTACGATTTGATGTCTTAAAGTGCATCACAAAGGGTCTATCGGGGTAAGTAGTAAAAATGTCCCAAGGCTTTTTGGGTTCTAATACGATCTGTAGGTAGCCTGGGAGGGGGGGGGGGCCGGGTAGAAAACATTTCACCAAGTTTCAGCCCCCTAGCCTGCATATTAACCCCCTAACAATGTAATTTTTCAAATTATTTTTTTTTCTCTGCACATATTGTTTATTTTTGAACCACAAAAATTGAGGGCAAAAGGCACGTTGGGGAGCATATATAGAAAAACGTTTCAGGTGTTTTGTCGGGAAATTCAAAATTTAAAGAATTCGAAAATATTTCAAATAATTTTTTGAATACGAAATCGGCTTTGCGAAAGAATGAGAATTTTTCTGTAAGCTGGGCTTTCAATACTCTATTAGACAAAAAATTAATCAATTTTTTATCTTTGGTGCGCCAGGGTGAAAAAAATTGAAAACGATTTTTTGTCCCTTTATTGTAAGTAATATGTCCATACTATTGGCTGAAGTTATTTCTTTGTACTGTAAAATTGAAAAGTATATTATTTGTTCTTGAAACAAAAATTGTGGCTGTTTTCTTTGAAAATACAAGAAAATGGCATCTGCATTTGTTCGGTCTTTTAACATTATATTGAGTCAAAATTAAACATTGCAATCATTTCATTATCAAAAGGATCAATCACTGAATCCATTTAGTCGTATTGGAAAAGAGTACCTGAAATTTTTAAGCTTTTTACAAGCCAAATATATACTGAGTGCACATAATATACACTGAGTGCACATCTAGTACACGTATCGAGGCGTAACCTTGCAGGTTGTCTTTCTAAAGCCGTAGGAAAAATCAAGCGCTCTGCCGTTTATGTCGCGCGTCTTTTGTTTAAAGGTCGCATAGAGGTCGCATTGTCGTCTTTCGAAGCCACGTTTCTACCGATTTCAAATCACATAAATCTACTGCGTTTGTCTACCAAAAATAGATTAGTCTTTCGATCTAAGCAGTTAAAACTGCTGCGTTCTTTTATACTCTCCGTACCGTGTTTTATACTCGTTTGCTTTTTTTTATTTCATTTGTATTTCCTCGCGTATTTTGAAGTTTCTAATATAAACTCATTGCTATGTCTACTAAAGGAAAGAAGACAGACAATTTAAAGTACCCCAGCAAAAAAGAAAGAATTGACACGGATTGGGGCGAATTAACATTTTTGTAATGCGCGTGAATCCCGTTTTCTAATTCGTTCGAACGCATTGAGAGGCATTTAGATGAATTGAGACAGCGCGAATTGAATGCGTGTGAATTCGTATGAATGCGTGGTCGAGGTCAATCAGAACAAAAATTAATAAAAAGTTCATGCGTCGAGACTTGAAACAGCGATCCCTCGTGTATCAGTCCAGAGTACCAGCCACTGAGCTACGAGACAATTTACTAAAAATTTACAATAAATTCTATATGCCCTGCACGTTCGTTTTCCTGTTACGGATTAAATTGTTCAAATCAACACTTGCTGAAATTCGCCGTGACGCATTGGGGCGAATTCAAGTGTGTATTTTACTCTACGAATTCAGACGCATTGACCATTGTTGAAGCGTTTGCGTGCTGACGCATTGAAGTGTATTCGCTGACTTTAGACTTTTGCACTGTATTTGCACGTATAGAAAGATTCAAAATTGAGATACCGTCTTCACGAAGTGACATGCATTGACACATAGGTCCAATGCGTCATTGTCGCAAAGCGGGATTTGCAGGGTGTCTTAGTCTTTTCAATTCAATTCGTATCAATACTTTCTTTTTTGCTGGGACATTAGGTGTGACTGTTTTCTTCGAAAAACTGTTGAAACTATAACAGTGCTTACAAGTGATGTTAAGGAAACAGCATTAACAAACATTCTGAATAAAACAGTATCAATTGGCGACAAATTGTGTATCGAATGTGGGAATACTATCCGGGTTCCAATAAGGCAAAAATCAAACGATTTGGGAACTTTCCTTGGGAACGTTCCAGGAACGTTCCAAACATAAATTAACTTTATTGTTATTATCATCAATAAATATCGTGTAAACCGTGAGTGATAGGTATAGTGACCATCCGTCCCGGATGTAAGGTACGTGTCCCGGATTGGAGTACGTCCCGGAAAACGTCCCGGATTAGGCTGTTTTAGTCCCGCATTAGACTGAAGTGTCAAATATTAAGCAAAGATTTAGACAGAAATGTATATAGAATGCGCAGAGGTGTACGTTTAATCTGTGACGTTTTCGCGAGACGAAAATGAGATTGAAAAATGCTGTTTTTGCGGCGCAGAATTTCAACCAATGAGAGGGCACCTGTAACTCGCAGGCAGCCTCTGATTTATCGAAATACGATCCGTCTTTTGTATGCAGTGATTCACTCTCATCGTCTCATTTTTGATTTTCTCATTTCGATCAACCTTATTTGTTAATCTGTTCTGAGCTTTATGAGGTTATGATATGGACAGCAGATGTGTGATAATGTGTGATCGCGAAACTATTTTGTTTTTGCACTATTGTGATTATAATCGCTTCATGACTGTCGTAACTCGTTTGAAAATTAAAATGAGTAAAAGTATAAGTACCAACAATAAGTTCGCAAGTAACTTTTCTTTTGTCAAGTACCGAGTTTCTACAGAGTGTCCAGCGACCTTGAAAACCTTGAAAACCTGGAATTCTCCTTGAATTTTCATAAACCATGAAAAACCTGGAAATATCTTTGAATTTTATACGAGAACCTTGAATTTGAATTACTTTTTTACTTTCAAAATAGTTATTTTATTGAAATATGAAACATAATTTGTATCTTTTAACCCTGGTCCCCTACCCTCAACCTTCATGGCACATTCACTACCTCTGGGTTGTGTACAACCGAGTGTCCTGAAAATGACATTGCCGTTCAGAAAAGCTTCATTTTGGGCTTAAAATGAAGGATGCTGAATCTTTCAAGTATAAAATCATGAATTTTTATTTTAGAAATGGCTACAAAAGAAATCCGTAAGTAGAAGTATCAAATGAAAGAAAAAAAATCATGAACCGTTGTCACTTCAACCACGGATATCTTAAAATAGTCAAAATCTTAATTTATAGTCAAGAATCACTCTACAAAAATCCAAAGCCACTTTACTTTCCATCGCACTCCATTCTCGATTCGTTTGATGATGCTTTTGACAAACAAAATGGGCATATGGCTTTTTTGTGCTCTCAAAAAATGCCTTTTTTGCAAATATAGCAGTTGCTATAGCTTTTTTGATCCCTTTTCCCCGAGCAAAAAGCGCACGCTTTGAAGATGACTGGCTGGTAGGGTAATTGGCCCTTTCCCTACTCTGCAACAAGTGCAGGAGTGTGCAGGCGCAGAAATCTATGCTCTGGGTTGTCCACAACTCGGTGGGTAGGGGACCATGGTTAATCTATTATAAAAGAAAGATCTCCTTTACAAGTAATCTTTCTACTGAAAAGTTGTTTATTTATCAAGATGTAATTTATCTTTTGTTCATAAAAGAATGAATAAAGAGATTACAATGCACTGTCTGTAGACTGTACCGTAGAAAAAACTCAATTCGCAATGGACACATTAAAGTGTAGCTTGGTCTTCAAGTATAACTTAGGGAGTTCTTGTGAAACGTTCTAGAATTCCATCAAAAATAACCACGAATTACTTAAAAACATCCATTCTTCTGAAAAATATTTATAAAGTAATAAAAACAATATTACATATTTATAACGCAAAATAAAGTCAAGAATAATATATACGTATGTGTTTATTTGTATGTATAAATATAAATTTATGTTTTTTTTAAATATACGTGTGGAAACGAAAATTATTTGGATGTTACAGCACCCTACTGAAAAATACGACGTCGGATCCTACGTAAGATGCTAATAGGTTTCTACGTCGTAACCTTCGTCGGAAACTATTAGGATCCGACGTCGAATCCTAATAGTTTCCGACGACGGTTACGATGTGGGAAACGCCGTCGAGTATTGGGATCGTTTCCGACGTCGGAAACTATGAGGATCCTATTAGGATCCTACTAGGATCCCACTGTATCTTTTTTAAATTTTTACGGACGAATAGCTGTTGCGCATACTTAATTTTTTATGTATTATAATAAATATGTCTATTGTATAAGTATTAATTATAAAGAAGAGGATAAAAAGATAGGTAAATAAAATCACACTTACAATTATTAAATAAGTTCTTTCAAACTTTTATTTTAATTGAATATTATCACATTAAATATAAACGACAGAACCGAATCAAAAAAAAAGTCTTCAAACTCGTTTGATGCAAAACGATTGAAAATTTGTCCAACTTAAACCGAGACTTCTATTGTTGCAAACACATTTAATTAATAGGAATTTAAATTTGACAGAGCACATATATATTCATCATTTTTTAATGCAATGCGAACGCACACTTTCACAATTTTATTCGTTGGAATTGCACACTCATTATCATCCCTGGCGGACCGGCCGAACGCAAACATTACGCTACAGCGTAAC